>JBBPBX010016759.1:0-20155 GCA_038048925.1 Garcialebias charrua | reverse complement strand
GGGGGGTGTTTAGCTGTCAAGGTTGACCACAGGTGAGAGTCAAGGCCAGTCAGGGAGCCGAATGTCAGATAAACACAATTGTTTTGGGAACAGGCAGAACTTTAATGACCAGGAACCAGTTATCATAAATCCAATTACCGGTAAGTATGCGTCCTTAAGATCCACAGATGACAGCAGAGATAGACACGTCATCAAGTCTTCCAAGTCGATGAGATATCCAGCTGTGTGCATGCCAACAGGGCAAATCGGCTCGCCTACAGCCTGTCTTCTTTTTGAAGAAATGTCATCAGTTGTATTGAGGGACCAACTGACCAAAATTGAAGTCCATAGTTATGATTCGGAAGATTTTGTAGAAGAGAGGCTCTCAGACAGTTTCACAGACAAGACAAAGCAAAAGCAAAGCGGAGACCGAGAGGAGAAGTCCCGACCTTTAGAAGAGCAAGTGTTGAATGATGTTGGCACCTCCGCATCATTGCATTCAGTTTTTATTCACAATTTGTTTAGTGTACTACCAACTTTTTTGGAATCCGGTTTGTAAAACTGAGACACCTCACATCCTACAAAACCCACTGGACAATATTTAATGTAGTTTTTAGCAATCAAAACACAATTTTATTGCTTTGGCACAGTTGTAGTTTCAGATGTGAGGGTGGCATTTAATATGAGACATACCAGACAGCCAGTTAGAGTGTCTCCATAAAGGTGGTGCTGCAGAAGGCAGGAGAGGCGAAGGAAGGGCAGACAGAACTGCTGGAGGCTGAACTCAATAGACTGTGGGGACCACACACTGGAGCTCAGCTAGAGAGAGAAACAGCAGCAACATCTGATCAATAACCAGCTAACAGCTTGCTGATAATACAGTGATGTACATCTCCCCTGGAGATTAGTAGAGATATTAGATCATTGTCTCTCAGGGTAATGGCCATTTTATACTTATAGAGAAAATGAAAAAGAGCAGCAGAGGAGAAGCTTGGAAGGAGGGAGGAGGTAATCATTATGGCGGTAAAGCTCCAAAGGACTAAACAGTCATTTTAGCATCTCACCATTGTCGATTCTTCAGAGTTCACCTTGTAAACACTCTTGTCCTTTGAGAGCTCACTGATAACGTGACTGAGCAGAGCTTCAAAAGACTTTTCAGAGTTTACGGTTTCCTGAAGGAAAAAAATCAAACATTTAAAAACATCATAACCATTAAACGACGTTAAAAGACTCCATTTAGGAATAGATAAAATAATAGCAAGTTGTTTAATAAACTTAAATTAAGTCATATTTCCTCTGAAAAAATCCCGACATATAGCTGTGAGACCTTTTCTCTGGTGGTGAATTCAACCCATAAAAATGTAGATGATAAACAGGAACTACACCTTCTTGTACCACATATGTGTCAAACTCAAGGCCCGGGGGCCAAATGTGGCCCTTGTTGACATCTAATCTGGCCCCCAAGATGCTATTTGAAATGCAAAATACTTTTATCACTTTAATTTTTTAAGTAATCTTTGATTATAATGTCAAAAGTGCAACACAGGACATCAAATGAGAACAATCAACTCTTGTTGAGGAACCTGCAACTAAGAAAAGATGTTGGGTATCGAACTTGAGTTAACGTAGATTCTGAAACTGGCCCTTAGTTTGAAAAAGATTTTAATTTTGGCCCCCTTTGTAAGAGGGTTTGACACCCCTGTTGTACCAGAACCAGTAAACATTCACATCAACAGAACAAAGCTGAGAATGACCAGAAACAGGGATTACATCAGAGTAAAACTAAACTATCCTTTCAAAAGACAAAGCACTGTGTATTTTTAGTGACAGTGAAGGGTGTCGTCTAATGCAGCAGTTCAATGTCTTTACAGGCGCTCAACAAACAGCTGAAGGCCACAACAACTTATGATGTACCGGTATGTTATTACATCAGTGTATGTCATAAATTAGGTACCGATCCTATTTTTATACTGATTTATTAGTTTTTCTTTAATTTGTCACCAATCTGAAGCATTTTTCAGATACCTACATGACTGCATGCGTTTGCTTGATGGCTATATTTTTACTGGCTCAACACAAGACTGCCAGCAGAGCCTTTATAATTCATTAAACCTTCTAAGATGATAAATACAAATCTAGATAACAAAATATAGAAAAGTATCAAAATGACATTAATAAAAATGAATACTGCTAATCAGAATTGTCCACTTGAGTCTCCATTATCTATGAAAGAAATGTGCTACTTTATACAAAAGACAGGAAGTGGACAATTAATTTGTGATATGCAATAAGCAGAAAAGACATTACTGGATGTGTGAATGGGTGTTCCTTCGATTTGGCAGGTATTTTGTCCAGAGGAGAAGCTGAAAGCATTTATCAAACTGAAGGAGGCAGAATATAAAACAGCAGCCTTATCTCGTCCGCTGTCTGCCATAGAATTATATAGTCTTTCCTTCCTCTGGGCTCTGATCTTTATCAGAACGCCTCCTACTTGGTTTAATTACACCTACATCCAACCAAACATAAGAGCTGGTTTTGCATTTAAAACTCATTATTACTGCAGCTTGTGAGCACTGCTGTACACAAACACGTTTCAAGAAAATATACACATTCCATTTGGATATAAAACCCCGTAAAATCAATGTTTTCAGCTGTTTGTCTTGACCTAATTCAACGTTTCAGCAGTACAGCATTTTTACATTATGAAGATTAACGCTAGGGACAGTGGAAATCACTTAATTTAAACAGTTTAATAAACTCAACAGCAAAACATAGTAATATACACTGTGGTAGATTGTTTCTTTGGAGGTAATTAGCATAATCCACTGGTTTAGAAAGAGATGTTAAGCATTTGAAGCACGACAAATTACTATTGAACAGGTAAACCCTTGTCAAAAGCATACTGATAAGATTAACACAAGCAGATCTGGCTGTCCACTCTCAAGCTAATGCTATGGGATTTTATTGTTTTACCTTTTTAAGTGCTCCAGAAGTGACCCAGGCCTGCTTTTCCTCTGAGCTGAGCTGGGTAGAAAGTGTGGCCAAAGCCTGAGTGAACTGAAGGTTGTACAGCATCTTGACCACACAGGTAAAATGCTCTACATAGAAACAGAGTGACACCACAAACATTAGCCGGTTTGATGTACAGTACGGTACTTTGTAGTACAGATTGTTACCTGAAAAAATGGCAACTATTTACGGAGACATATTTGGTTCCTGTGTTCAGAACAGTTTCAGTGAATAGGGAGCCGAGTGTATTAACTAGAAAATATAGCTGCAGACTTTTTCAAACCTTTGCAACATCTGCTCTGGTCATTTTGTCAACTGTCCCTACAGACACATTTTTACAATGAATACGTGACAAGCTGGAAATGGAGGACGCAAGCTGAGGGTGCAGCCCTCCCATCATCTGGGTCATACTTTCATGAGTCTCAAAACCAAACATCATCAAGAGCACAGATAAGAGATGTGAAAAGGTTCTTCCTAGCACTCGGCTTGGATTAAAGCAGATACAGGTAGTCCCAGATTTACGAGCGCTCTGATCTACGAGGTTCCAGACTAACGAGCTGGCGAATTTTTGGAAAAAACGCAAAAAATACTGAGTTTTCCTGTGTTTTTTCACCACAGTTCGTTAGCTAAACATGTGGACACACGTTTCCGATCATTTTTATGCACTCATAAGCAGTTTTTCGATGAAAAACGAGTGTTCGTAGTCGCGCTAGCAAAACCGTTCCAATTTACGAGCGAAATTCCGGACTTACGAGAAGCGTGGCGGCCGTTCCAAATTACGAGATTTCCGGTTTACGAGCGCCTCGTTGTAACGGAACTCGCTCGTAAATCGGGGACTACCTGTAATGGAGCTGCTTCCCGAGATGGACCCTGCTCTTGTAGTGTCATGATGCTGAAAGAGTAACTTTACCTTTGCGCAGAGGCTGAGGCGTAGTTAGAACAAAGAGAATGAGGAGGGATGAGACATCTCGAAACAGCATGGGGACTTCAGGTCTCTCTTCATCAAAGCCACTACAAAAAAAACAAACAAACAAAAAGTTTCCTCTTAAAGCTGCAGTATGTAGCTTTTTTTATGAACATATTTCTTCACTCTGTCACTACCTCCTGACAGACTGATGTTAGCCAGGTAATCTCTGAAAAAAAAAAAAATAATATTGTCCCCTTGCTTCTCCAGGTGGTAAATAAGCATTTCTAAAAAGAAAAGGTGACCCACCATTTTCCAGCCAATAAAAACAGAGTTTGTAACCAGCCAATAAAAACAGAGCTTGAATTTGAATCAGCCAATAAAAACAGAGCTTGAATTTGAAATTTAACAGACCACAAGGGGGCAGAGCGGGATCAGAATGCTTTGCCTGTTGAAAATATTTCTAAGTTCTGCAGTTCTACAGAAACTGCATACTGTACCTTTAATCAGAGTAAGGAAAAATAACTATGCTGGCAACAAAATACAAGAAACAAATTTAATATAAACTACCAAGATAATGCAGATAGCTGGGTTCTTTCTTTAGCAAATAAATAAATATACAAAAATGTTAAGTATTGATTGTAGTTTTAACAGTGGAAGGAAGCCAATCAGACACAAACCTAAATATGATAATCATCACAACTAAAACATCATATCTGGGCATGTTTTTGGGTGAGTGATCAATTAAATTCACTGTAAATTTCCTTCTCTCAGCATGTCTGCATATCTGTATTGCACCAACGTACAGAGAGAGATAAAGAAGACCAATATGTAATCTACCCATGATGGAAGGTTGCTCTGACAAATGGATGTTTATTAATGTCTTATAAAATATCTGGTAAAAAACCATAAACCGTAATTGATTTCTCTAATTTACTGCTTTGTTTTGTAATTGGATGCATCCTATTTTTTCCCCATTTTCTCCAGCGTTACTACTGCTTCGTGCCGTTTATTGAGCCAGTAAACAAAGAGGCCATTTTAAATGCAATGTTGCAAGCATTAAAGCAGAAATGTGGCTTGATATGAAGAAATTCTGATAACTGTTTAAAAATATCTACAGGATCATAATATTGTTTATTAAGCTAGATGTAAACTGTTGAAGAATATTCTTACTTTACTCCAAAAAGCAATGAAGCCGTGTTGTGTAAAATGCATTAAAAATGTTTTTTAAATGTCTTAGGGCAAAGTTTTTTTATTTATTTTTTATAAAATTTATTCATTTTAAATACAACACAATAACAATCTCACATTTGAGACCGTCCAGAATAAAAGTAAAATGAAGGGATGCAGATACAAGAAAAAATCTTATTTTTTCTGCCCCCTATTTCCAAAATACAGCAGTTCAAACAACACAAACAAACAAACAAAAATAAAACAAACAAACAAAAACAATCTACCGGTAAGAGGTAAGAGGTTTCCTAGTGAAAAAAGAAAACAACTCATATAGTCCCAAGAAAGAAAGTTTCAAAGAAGAAAACTATTACACAATATTTTTTATCAATTATATTTTTGCAAGAAATTTGTTTTGATCATATTTTTAAAAATTGTCATTGATTTTACATTTTTAATACCAGTTTCTAGATTATTCCAAAGATCAATTCCTTTGATTGAGGTTGACCGACCCCTTAAACTCGTTCTATATCTTGGTTTCACAAAAATCTCTGTTCCTTTAAGATTATAACAACTCATACGTTTGACAAAGAACATTTGTATATTCACTGGTAGTTCGTTTTTGTGAGCTCTATACAGTACATAGTAGACAGGATATTGTAATCCACCAGGTCATGAACTTCAACAGTTTCAATTTATGAAATAAAGTGCTTGAAGGGTAACAATAGTGCTTTCTGGTAATTAATCTAACAGCTCTCTTCTGTAGTACAAAGACAGGTTCCGTGAATGATTTACAAGCTTTTCCCCATATATCAATACAGTATATTATGTGTGGAACAATAATTGTATTGTACAATAAGTACAAAGCTTTATCATTTAATAGATTCCTTACTCTATATAATACACCAATTGCTTTGGCTATCTTTGTCCTAACAGAATTTATATGAGGTTTCCACGTCAGTTTATTGTCAATAATAACACCCAAGAACTTTATTTCACGCACAAGACAAATCTCAACCCCATCAATCATGAGTGGAAAATCTACAGTTTCCCTTTTTCCACTGAATATCATGTACTTTGTTTTATCTAAGTTCAACGATAATTTGTTAATCTTAAACCAATTTTGTATTTTTACAAATTCTTGTCTTTACAGACTCAAAAATCTGATCCATATTATTTCCTGAACAAAATTTGAAGTGTTTTAGCAGTTTAAATTTTGGTAACAAACACACAGCTTGAAAGGACTCGTGTATTGCATCCCTTAACTAAAATCCCTAATGCATGTCTAGTAACACAGTCATATTGTGCACCATCTCCATGTACATGTTATTTTGTTCTGTTGATGTCCTGATCTCCATCTACCCTTGAAAGGCTTTGTGGGGTTTGAACAAGAGGAACTGCACTTAAAGAATAATACCTTCCATTACCAAACCACTCAGCGGTTAATTTGTCTGTTCACTGGAAGGAAACCTTAAAGGACAGAGCTTTCAACCCTGCGTGCCATTTATAGCTGCAAAGCGAAAGATGCTTCTAGATTCTTCTTTAGATTTTTCGATAAAATAAACTAAGGTCAGAGCAATGTTTTGCATGTATGTAAAAACATCTCTCTTTGTCCTATTTAACTCGACCACATCACGTTGACTGCCTGAAGGCGTTAATGACACTGCTCCATGCTGAAGCTTGAGCAAAGTATTTTTAAACAGCAAAAGGTCCAATGAGAATACAGAAGCTGCAAGCACTTTAATGGTAACAGGTGTAGAAGCTGTCCAATAGAAAACTAAAAAGGAGAAAATGTTGTTTAAGCTTATCATTCTTTGTCAAGTGCCTGTTTTTCATTACTCTGTTATAGTTCATTCCTGAAATCCCAACATATTGGCATATAAATAGCATATTTTGGTATTGAGTGAGTGGTTATTATAAAAATACCCCAAAAAGTCAAAGTGCCTGGAAGTAGGTATTTTTTGGAGATTTTGTGAAATACAGTACAGATGTCTACTGAAGCAAGAAGTAGAGCTGGTTGCTGAGACTGGGGCCAAAATGGTGTAGTGGCAGGGCTTCCGACTTGGGACCCGAAGGACCCAGGTTCGAACCCCGGCCACTACACACCTTGGGGTGTCTGTAGCCATTTTCACATTGACCGGCCCTCTCTGGCCCAGGCCGCCCCGCCTTCTAACCCGGGTTCAGCGTGTTCGCATTTTCTTTTTTTTCCCCGGGTCCGCACTCGTTTTGGAACCATCTCCACCGTGGTTCTGTTCGGGCCGGACTCCCCGGCCCAGTTTGACGTCATGTACTGCTCACATTTGATTCGTTGTTTGCAGCAGGGGCTGGACTCGTTCTAACAATCTCAGCTGCATTTCATTAAAAATTAACTACAGAAACCCCTAAAAAAATTGTTAGCTGAATTAGTTTTTCTGAGTTAAATTTTTGTTAATAACTGATTACAAATCAGCTTATGTATCTGTTAGAACGTAAATAACACGAAGCGCGCACCCATTTCCGCCTTTCCGCGTGACCTGAATGTCATTAAACAATAACTAATACAGTATTGTCTAACTCTTGCACGCAGCCAGGGTTTTAAAATATAACCAATAATCTCTAACTTCTACGTGCAGCTAGAATGTTTAGAGGAGTGATTCCTATATGGGTAAGGTGGACACCTGAAAATCCAGTCCGCTGCTGTAGCTCAAAGCGATAGAGCACTGCTATTTTGACCCGGCGAAGCGGGTTCGCTTCCCGCCTGGTACAAAGTTATTTTACTTTTTTTTTTAATTCACATTTTCTTTTAAATAAAAAGGAGTTTGTTTGGTTAACAAACTCCTTTTTATTTACTCCAATAAAAAAAAAAAAAAGTAAAATAACTTTGTCCCAGGCGGGAAGCGAACCCGCTTCGCCGGGTCAAAATAGCAGTGCACTAACGCTTTGAGCTACACAGCGGACTGGATTTTCAGGTGTCCACCTTACCCATATAGGAATCACTCCTCTTAACATTTTAGCTGCACGTAGAAGTTAGAGATTATTAGTTATATTTTAAAACTCTGGCTGCGCGCAACAGTTAGACAATATTAGTTATTGTTTAATGACATTCAGGTCGCGCGGAAAGGCGGAAATGGGTGCGCGCTTCGTGTTATTTACGTTGTAACATAAGCTGATTTGTAATCAGTTATTAACAAATATTAAACTCAGAAACACTAATATATATGCTCAGCAAACGTCTCCTCTCTTAAAACACTATAAGCGCGCACACAAGAACACTCCACCCACGTCAAGTGAACACTCCACCCACGTCAAGTGAACACCCCACCCACTTCAAGGCTTGCTCTCCGGACAGTGCGTAATGAACGAGGGCGGGCCAGGGCTGGCTCTGGGCCAACCAGAGACGAGCCGGACTGGGTAGGGCCGGTCAATGCGAAAACGGCTTATGAGTGCACATCTATTTCCCCAGCTCCCCGGGCGCTTTCTATGGCTGCTCACTGCACCACCTGGTGGTGGTTGGGTTAAATGCAGAGACGAATTTCGTCTATGTATGGGAAACATACACAGATGACAAAAATGGACATTTATTTATTATTTATTTATTGTGCTGGTGTTGGTGTGGTACTGTTGTTCTCAGTACAGTGAATCTGACAGGCTCGTTTTGCTCTCCGTGGAGCGCCCCGTAATTTGCCAGATGCAGCAATTACTGGTATCTATGGAGACCATGCATGGTCCCTTTTACTGTTTTTAGCTTCTCTTTGTGTGGAGAAAAAGCTGTTTTGGGGGGTGGGCAGGAGGAAATAGTGGCATTTAGAGAGAGAACAAAGTGGCACCCTGATTGTGTGTGTATGCGACACAAATGTATTAAATTCCCCTTCTTCATCCCTGATCTGGACTTTTCTTTTTTCTTTTTTTTTTGTCGATCGCAGAGTGACATTAAAAAATATATATTTGTCAGCCTATCAAACATCCCATTGCCCTGTATGTATTGACATACAGGGCAGCCATTCACAACCCTCATTCACTCAAACCAGGTCTGAGAGATTTTTGGGGAAACACCATCCCCGCTTCTTCCCGTGTGAAATTCTCTCTGTGTGAAGTTGCACATACAGATGGCTGCAGTCCAAAGTTTTTCTGCACTAACAACATATTTACCTGTAAATAATGGCAGAGAGCTGAGTGTTTTTCTGCTACTCACGCTTTTTCAGCATGCAGGAGCAAAACTAATAAAATCCAGGGTCCAAAGAGACGTTATTCACCAGTTTGGACGTAACTGTGATCATGCAGTCGCTGCATGAACAATGAATACAGATGAGCCCAGGGTTGCCAGATAAATTATAAAAATGCCTTATTTACAACCTCCTTTTCTGTACACATGTTCAAGAAACACAACACAAACTTCATCTTGCTCAAGATGAGAGTTCTTCAGTGAAGTTAAATTCGAAGCAGTCTGCTCCTCAGACAAATAGTGTTAAATTATTATTTAATCTATCAATGTTTCTGTTAAATTATTATTTTTTTATGTATAAATGTTTCTGTTCAGTGCCCTGAGATTACTTCTTTTGTGAATTGACACTATATAAATAAACTGAATTGAATTGAATCTTAGAACATCTTTACTCGGCACACACGACAGTTTAGGTCAAAATACTATAATTTTAAAGCCACAGAACTATAGTTCATAATTTCTTATCTGGCAACCCGACTGACATGGAAACTACAGCATTTTTCATGTAAACCAGCTCATTTTTTGTTTATTACCCCCAATAAACATTGAAAAACACTAATGTTTCCACAGGTTGTTCTCGTGTAAACGGGGCCTTATACAGTAGTAGGTAGATTACCGGTACTTTGACTTGATCATTTCAAAAGTAGCTCACATGCTGAAAAAGTCTGGACACCCCTGCACTAGAAGGTGAACAGTTGCAAGCAATGTACCGTATGCACAAATTTATAGAGTCATTGTTAGCAAAGGTGCTTAAGACAGAAAGTCACTCACTCCATCTCTCTATGTTTTGCAGCCTGAGTCAACTTCGTCCATGGGTTGTAGGCTGAATCAATGCTGTAAAGACGCATGTGCATGGCCAACACGTGGAACAGCTGATCTGAAAGAGGTGAAAACAGCATATCATGTTAAGCCACAAAGAGCTTCTCTAGGAACAAATTAAGAGTTATTCACAGCCTCATTCGTTACAACAGCAAACAATGTAGGTGAACTGATGAAAGCACCTAAAGTGACTTCAGGCTGAAGCTTGGCTCAGATAAAACCAGGCCAGGCCAGATGGATTCATGAGTGAGCCCGATTGCCTTGAGCAACTCTTTTGTAAAACTACACCTGTTCATTGTGAAACTAATGGGACATGAAGAGGGCCCGCTGGTGCACACACAATCCCACATTTATTCACCAACTTTTCTAATAAAAGAACACCTCAAAGTCTTAAATTGCCTTTGACTGGACTTAAACTTCCTCAAGGGCAAAATTTGTGTCAACACAGCACAACACACACAAAAAAATAAAAAAATAAAAAAACTGAAAACTGACCATTTTATAACAGTATGCAACATATTTTCAGCTGGAGCAAAAAACATTACAATTATTTTAAACCCTTCATTTATTGATATGTGAATTTTCTACTTTTCTGTTCAAGACTTTATTGAAATAGATAAATCTTATTTGATTTTGCTTTGGTAAATTATAATATTGTAATAAATGCATCAAAAGTGTGTCTTAAAATCGGTTTTAATCTGATTTATGATCATACCTAGAGCAACACTGCCCTCCACAGGTACAAATTTAAAACAGCAAAGACAAAGCAAAGCACTCTCATTTGTCCATCACTCCCCTCTAACCAGCAAACACAGAATATAACTAAAGGTAGGAAGAAATATATATTGATTTTAATGTCTTGCAGTTCAAAATGTGCACATTTTGTGTTTATTACTAAACCAAAATGTTGTAGACTATTTTTTAAGCCACACTGAAGTAAATTCCTAATTTTCTGGTCTGAAAAAACAAGTGAGAAGAGTGTCTTCTGCCACTGATAATATTTACAAATGATACTATAGTTTGTAAAAAACAAAATAAAAAGATTCAGCGCATCTGTAATGTAATGGTAAAGTATGTTATTTTTGCTTTCAGATTAATGTGAAGACTTTTATATTTAACCAGATGAATATAAGCTCCGTTATGGCATGACTCGACATCTCAGCCTCCATGAGCTAATTACTGTGCTTGAGATGTTAGTTGGAATTAAAAAGAAAATCACTTCAGTCTGATTAACCTGTCCAGATAGGCCAACTGTTATTTTATTCTGCTTCTCATGCTACAAAAGACCTATAACGTGGCCATCTTTATGTTTGTTTTCATTCATTTATTCATTAAGACATCAAATTGATGCCAGATAGAACTTCACAACACTGTAACTGTAGGTAAATTGTAGGTTTACTAAGTGCCACAAAAGCATGTATCCTCCTGGGAGCATATAATCAAAAACTGACCTAAATATGTAACTCCGGTGGTCAAACAACATAAAATTGGCATCACTACATACAGAAAGTCTTCCGTTTAGAGGTCACCAAGATTAGCATACCGTACATTCAACAGCCATATTTTCCCAAACTTCAATATTTGGAGTCAAAGAAGAAAAGCTATTTGAAAGCTGGACTCTAGAATTGACATACGGTAACTTATCCCAAGGGAACTGAAGCAAACTTGTTTCTGTAGTCCAGTGTTTTTCAACCACTGTTCCGCGGCACACTTGTCAGGTGTGCCGTGGAAATTATCCAATTTCACTTAACTGGTCTAAAAAGATTTTTTGAAAACTAATTAATTATCTGNACGATAACAACCTACAACAGTTAAGGGCTGACCTCCTTTCAAACTGATGTTCACAGCTAAAGCCTCAAACTGGTTTGCGATTGTTTTTTTAGATGCAATCCTGGCAGCCAAAGAGTCTCTGATGTAAATAGCGACTCCACCTCCCTTTTTATTACGATCACAACGATAGATCTTAAATTCATTGATTGCCAGGTCATTTTTCAAAACAGATTTTTTGAGCCAAGTTTCAGAGATAACGATCACATCTGCCCCAGAAGAACTGATTAGGATTTTCAATTCATCAAGTTTTTTTATGAGGCTACGAGCGTTTACATGCAGGAAATGGAGACCTGAATTATTTTTAAACTCACTAGGAGTACTGTAGTTAATGGAGGGCCCTGGGTTGGGCTGAATCCCTGAGATCAATAACAACATTAATATCAGACATTTACTTGACTTCTTTGTCAATGATGTGTAGTTACAGGAGTTAACAGTGTGACATTTTGCACCCATAATTGAACCATGAGAAACATTGATGAAGATACGATCATTCAGAACCCAAAAACAATGAAAGTTGCAGTGATGGGCAGATCCAGATGTGTTGATAAGATTCAGTGATTCCAGGTAGTCTGAGAACTGAAAATAATGACAGTAATATGAATGATGCAGAAAAGTCTCAGACCATAAAGCGTCACAGATTAAGTGGACAAGCAATTCCGTTGAGGAGGCCCAACTATAGTTTGTATGAGAGGGGATCCAGCCCTCCTGTGAATATGAATGGATGTGGCCCTGGTTAACACAAGCTGGATCCAGAATCAACGGGTAGAAACAAGCAATGTGTAGCAAACAGCAGAGTGTGGTGCCAGAAAAGCCTCCTAAAATTAAAGGCATGATTGTAGTCTGTATCAGGACAGCAAAGGAACAACAGCGTGAACAGCACCAAACAACAGTGACAGCAGCTCCTGATCCTCAGCGGCACACTTTTCTCTCCGCCCGTAATAATAATAATAGATGCGACTTATATAAAGGTGCGACCTGTTTGTGGATTTTTCCAATTTATTGACAATATTTGGACAAAGCGACTTATATAAAGGTGCGAACTATAGTCCAGAAATACTGTACCTTGTTCTTGTGGCCGCAGTCATCCTGTCCCCTCGAGTCCTGTCCAGTCCTGGTCTCCCCTTCGTTCTTGTCCTCATTCCTCGTGCCTTGTCTTTCAGCCACTCGCCTGCCAGACCTGTCTTGCCTGCCCTATCTGGTCCTTCATCCCTGGGGCTCCTTGTGATCCCACTCTGTGCCACATAATGGCATATCCACCTGTAGGAGAACCAAACTAATTAAGTACAGTGTTCAGTTTTATAACCCGGACCCAACTGACCCTGTTCTCTCTCCCCAGGAGCTCCAGAGGACAACCTGTAAATAGCAGTCAATGTAAATAATACTTTGTAAACACTGTTACATTTTCTAAGTTTGAGTATTGTCTAAAATCAATCTGGGTTCCTCGAGTCATTACAGGAGGCAAGGAGTTGATATGAAAACTTAAAAATGATCTAACTATAAAAATGTTTGTAGGCTCAGTCATCCATGTAGATAACAGTAAAAATAATTTAATCTTTAAATAAATTCATATGGACTAGTTTTTTAAGGGAGAAACGTTTTGTCCTCCATCCGGAAAACTTCATCAGTCTGTGGCCTGCTAACAAGATCTGTCCCATAAGTAGCCTTCATTGCTTTGTTTTAAGCCAACCTCCTGTTGTAATCTCAGAAGCTGGCTTTTAACACATGCAAAAGGACCCATCTTTCCAAAACAATCAATCATTTTGATTATCAATCAAATGTTTTAAACTCACAAAAACAGCCTGAAGACAACAAGTCCAAAATGGTTCTGAATAAGGTTTGTAGGCGCAATCCTCCAAGTAGATAACACAAAAAACTACCAAGTAGAAAAATCTAAAGAAACTCACCAGACAACAGAAACAGATTAGATACCATGAACAAACAGATGACTGTGAACAGAAGATGATTAATGCCAGACCAGGAAACAGAATATAAATAAACATAACTATAGAACAAAAACTAAAACACCTGAGCTGATAACAAGAAGAAAAAAAGATGACGGTGGGTGTGGCAAGACTAAGGAATAGAATTACAGATAAAACTGATATTGACCAATACAGGAAGCAAGCCTGATTTAGAAACAAAGAACTATCAAAAATAAATTAAAACCCACAAATCCTCACATGGAAGTAAAAAGTTCAGGAGGGACTTTCCATACACTCCTAGTGGATCCCAAGGTGCTCCCAGGCCACATATAGTGGTGCTTGAAAGTTTGTGAACCCTGTAGAATTTTCCATATCATATTTTCACACAAGTGCTGAAAGTAGATCAAGACAATTGTGTCCTTTTTGCTGATGACACCACTTTCTTTTATTCGGGTAATGACTTGGAAAAATTGTTAGAGTTAATTAATAAGGAGTTTGTCAAGATACAAACTTGGTTTGATTTAAATAGGCTATCATTGAACACAGATAAAACAAACTATGATTAATAAAAAGATAACTTCTACTGTTCCTTTCAAAATTAATGGTGTTGAAATATGTAGAGTGAATGAAACAAAGTTTTTGGGAATAATTATTGATGATAAACTGTCATGGAAGCAGCACATAAATTCTGTTAAAACAAAAATATCTAAATCCACGGCTGTATTATACAGAGTGAAGGACTTATTGAACGATAAAGCCCTGTATTTGCTGTATAATGCAATAATTGTACCACATTTGAATTACGGTACTGTGTTGATGTTTGGGGAACGGTGTGCAGAACTATAACAAAGCCTATTTTTATCTTACAGAAAAGAGCTATAAGAATTATAACAAGAGTGTATTACTGTCGTCCATCTAATACAGGTAGTCCCCGACTTACGAGTGAGTTTCGTTACTACGAGGTGCTCGTAACACGAAATCTCGTATGTCGGAACACGAAACACGTGTCGCTCGTAAGTCCGGATTTTCGGTCGTAAGTCGGAAAATTTATGCTAGCGCTACTACGAACACTCGTTTTTCAACACAAACGTACATACTAGTTAATAAACATGCTCAGAAACTTGTTTACAAACTGTTAGCTAACACACTTTCATCTAAAAACACATACCAGTGCTGTATTTTCTGTATGTTCTGTACAACTTTACTGTTCGTTAGTCAGCTCGTATGTCCGGAACCTCGTATGTCGATGCGCTCGTAAGTCAGGGACTACCTGTATATTGTTTTCTAAAATGAAACTATTGAAGTTCTATGATCTGGTGGAATATAATTTTTTTAATTAATGTACCGGTATCCATCCATCCATCCATCCATACATCCATCCATCCATCCATTATCTTTACCCATTTATTCCATTTTGGGTCACGGGGGTCGCCGGTGCCCATATCCAGCAATCACAGTGCGAGGGGCAGGGTACACCCTGGACAGGTCGCAAGTCCATCACAGGGCCACATATAGAGACAAACGAGACAAACAACCATTCACTCTCTCACTAACACCTAGAGACAATTTAGAGTTACCAATCAGCCTAATGTACCGGTATAAAGCACAAAATCAAACACTACCTCCAAATATTCAAAAACATTTTGTAAAGAGGAAAAGTTGTTATAATCTTAAGGGAACAGACATTTTTGTTAAACCACATGTTATGAACCTGAGGGGGTTCAGAGTTTAAAAAAAAACACATCATTGTTGTGTTTAGGTTGGCTGCAGTCTGCTAAAGAAAGCACCAGCAGCCTGTAGCTGCACTTTTTTCTCTCAGCCTAATCAGGCTTGATTAGCTCAGGTGAAACACCTGTTTGCTCTCAGCCTTTTAAATAGTCTGAGCTGAGACCTGAACAGTGTGGAGCCTTACTGATGTGAGGTTGAGATTGCCAACTGAGGTTGGTGGACGCAAGCTGGTGCTTGTTGGAACTACTGTACTTGGAATCTTGTTGCAGGTAAAAACCAAGTTTTGATCAAAGCAGTTGTATGCTGCATGTGTGTGTGTTCCAGAGTGTTCTCCACCCACTCTGATCACTGAGTGTTGAGCTCTCATGTTAGTTTGTGTGAGCAAAAGCTCTTGAGGTTTGGTGCTGTTTAAACAGCTCCTGTAGAGCAAGGGTGCTCTTGTCACAGCTCTAGTGTTTGCTAGAGTTGTGTGTGGTGAAAAGCTTGATACAATAGGGTTTGTTAATCAAGTAGAGGCTGGTGTGGAAGACACCAGACGTCAGCTAAGGTTCACTGGAACTGCTGAAGATACACTTACAAACAACTGAGTGTTGATTGACAGCTTCTGAGCTGTATTGTGTGAACATTGGGAGATCTCCACTCTCCCTGACAGTTTACGGTTTGCTCCTGTTCGGAGTTGTAGACGAGCTGGTGAGCTTGTCAGGACTCTAGTAGTTTTATTAGAGTTCTGTGTGGGTTGAGGTTCCTTAAGAGCCAGTTGAAACATTGGCCTAAACTTAGGAGGTGTGGGCCTGTGCCACTGAGGCCTGTTTGAGTTCAACTTTAGGAGACACTGAGGGCAGTGTTTGGGCAGTCGTCCAAGAGGGGGACAGCTGGGGATAACAGTAACAGATTGTTACCTTTTTTCTCTTTTTCATTTTATTTTGTACTTTTGACTGCGTGAGGGTTGGTAGCCTAGTTTTCGCATTTTTTATTTTATTGGATAGTGAGGGCCTTGTTGGTTATAGGTAGATCGTCGCCTGGGGAAACACTACGGCCCTATATTGGGGTTGGGTTTGCCTAGGTGGCGTTTTCTTGTGTTTGGCCAGACTCACCGGTCCATCATTTCTTTGAACTTTTTATTATTTATTTTCCTTTGGATGCTGAACCAGACAAAGATGCTCCAGTCCTAGGTGAAAGAAGCCTGGGAGGAACTTGCCAGCCTGGAGTGCTTTATTTTAGGTTCAATAAAGTTTGTTTTAATTCTTTTTCTGTGTCAGTGTCCACTTTGTATGTTTTGGCCTTTACCGGTTGTAACACCACATTAAAGAACAAGTTTTAGGGGTTGGTCTACTTTAATACAGGGCATAGGTCTGTGGAATGGTTTGGATAATTATGTTAAAAAGGCTAAGTCTGTTTATATTTAAGAGACTGATTAAGATTCATGACAGAGTCAGAGCAAGAAGGATTATTTGGGACCACATATTCAAAATTCACTTTTTAATGTTTTTTTTACTCAACTTTGGGTATTTACTTCATAAAAAAACAGTCCTAAGGCCAAAAAAATGCACCAAGTGGTTTATTTACTCTAAGTCGATTTATTTTTCAGGGATAAAAACGTCTCGATTGCACTTCCTGCGGTTTGTGGCGTCACAAACCGTAGCCACAACCCACAGCCACAACCCATCCCAACCTTTGTCCCGCCCCCGTAACCTAGCAACCCCTGGTGATGCTCCACCCACGCGGTTCCTGAGTTCATCTCAGCCTGTACAGTAGGTGGCGGTATGCAACTAACAGTTGTTTGCGATCCGCCATAAATCAAATGGAGAAGAAGAAGACGAATGTAGTTCATCTCAGCACAATGGCTCCTAGAGTTCGATGTTGCGTTGTTGGCTGCATTACACAACATGTGTCGATACACACTCTTCCAGTCTCAGAGAGCAGAGATGCGTGGCTTAATTTCATTTATAATGGCAATGTCCCGGCGACATTACCGAAGAAAGTTGTAGTTTGCGCAGCACATTTCACAACAAACTCATTTCTCAACTACCAAAAGTACCAGACCGGATTTGCACAAAAACTTCTGCTTAAGGAAGGTGCTGTTCCATCTATTCGTCAAAGTTCTGCAGATGACGCTAGTGTAAGTACAGAACAGACTGATGTCTTTTAAATTATTTATTAGCATTCGGTGTGAAGACGTGTTCTTCTGCACCTCGATAGTTTAGCTACAGCCTGTGCTAACTGTTTGTGTTCACGTCTTGAACACGATATAGCGCAGGCTTATTGTTTATGATTAGCTTGTGTTAACTGAGAATTAATGTTCAACCTGTTCAATATTGGTTTCGTCAGTGCAAGAAGCAAGAAGTGCCGTTCTGCACGAACATGATTTGTTGTTTATGAAATGCTAACGCGGAGCTACAGCTAATGCTAAGGCTGTGTACCGTGTGTGTGTGTGTGTGTGTGTGTGTGTGTGTGTGTGCGCAACAATGAATCGATAAAATTTGGCTATTAAAAGCGTTGGTAACTAATTTCATCATCGATTCGTTGTGTCGCGCGATTATGCTTCTTTCACGGCGCCGCAGACCTGTTTTGTTCACTTGAACGTTGTAGAAAAGCTGGCTGACTGAATAAAGTTTGAAAAACAAACAAAAAAAACCTCTGCAGCTTGCTGTGTGTGTGGCTTGAACAGAGCGAGGAGGGAGGAGGAAACAGAAGTTAGAACAGAGAAATAATCGTTAGTTGTAGCCCTATAGTGTGTGTTTTCATCTTAATCTGAACGATTGTCTTTACAAAGCTCGTAGTTGTAACACTTTGAGACCTACTATTTTCTACTGATGGTCACAAGATCCTGTTTATCAAAACCATAAATAGTTTTCTGAGTGACAAATATGCTAATTATCACTGTCCTCTTCAAATATTTTCTCCATAACATCAGCAGCTGTTATGTAGAGCATGCATATATATGTTATTTATGTTTTCAGTACAGTGCATAATATCCAAGTGTTGTAGGTCACCTCAATGCTCACTAATAAATATATAAAAAGCTGAATGTGCTGCATGAGACAGTGTCTCATCTGGCAGTATAGTGGGCCAAGCTGCAAACAATTCTAGTTTGTGTTCACATGTTGTTTTGCCAGAAATATATTGTCAAAATCTTTAGTCCGGCTGTGATATAATTAGTATTTTTCAATTTAGATATAATTGTTAGGTTATATAACATCTTTCATTAAACATAAAAACCTTTTCATTTATCTGTCTCTTATCTTACAGGCTCAAACATCTACAAGAAGAGACGCTGCTTGCCAAACAGAGAATGAGCAAGTTCAAAAACGAACTGTGGGTACACGAACTGTGGGTACACAATTATCTCTGAGAACTCTTCAGCCCAACTACAGATCAAAAGGTTTGTAGCTTTGACTTTATTTGACTAAATATCAAATTGTTTGTTACTCATAAAATTACTTTTGTATAATAATATTCAACACATATAAAGATTTAAATTCAGCTCAACATACTGTGCACAAGTAACGTGTATATAAGACACCCATTAGTGTTTATCATCATACCTTTTTTAATAGAATAACTATTTTAGCCCCCTTCTTAGAGGGTGAGTTTTTGGCTTTTTGTATATCTCACCAGGTGTCAACGCTACAGTGATAACCAGTGACGCTTGTGTTGGCATGCCAAAAATCCCCTTCTCTGCACATCACACTGTCGTCACGTCTACTCCCATAAAGACAACTGGTCTGGAAGAGCACATGGAAATGGAACTTGAGGGCACTAGCTCAATGTTCATTCCTGAAGAGCTGGACCCAACTTATGATGCTGATGAATCTATCACAGATTTAACCACATCTGCAGACATGTCGTGAGTAGATGATTATCTGTTTATTGAATTTATATAATGTATATCAATTTCTTTTAAATTTTTATTTTCAGAAACATCACACCAACTACAATACACAATGAAAAGAAATATATTGTGTATGAGACCAACCTTTTAGAGTTGTTCAAGGCGTGTCCTGTGTGCAAGCGCACATGTACCGTTAACAAGCGTCAACGCGGCACATTCATCTCCGTGGTGCAGAACTGCCCCTACTGTAAGTACAGTAGGACCTGGAACAGCCAGCCACTACTACGTAGCACTCCAGCAGGAAATCTTCAACTCTCAGCTGCAGTATATCTCTCTGGAGCATCATTTATAACAATACAAAAGGTATTTCAAATTTTCATACTTCATCCATCCATCCATCTTCTTCCGCTTATCCGGGGTCGGGTCGCGGGGGTAGCAGCCTAAGTAGGGAGGCCCAGACTTCCCTCTCCCCAGCCACTTGGAGCAGCTCCTCCGGTGGAATCCCAAGGCGTTCCCAGGCCAGCCGAGAAACATAGTCCCTCCAGCGCGTCCTGGGTCTTCCTCTGGGTCTCCTCCCGGTGGGACATGCCCGGAACACCTCACCAGGGAGGCGTCCAGGAGGCATCCTAACCAGATGCCCGAGCCACCTCAACTGGCTCCTCTCGATGTGGAGAAGCAGCGGCTCTACTCCGAGTCCCTCCCGGATGACTGAGCTTCTCACCCTATCTCTAAGGGAGAGTCCAGCCACCCTGCGGAGAAAA
>JBBPBX010016758.1:37556-47702 GCA_038048925.1 Garcialebias charrua | reverse complement strand
TGCCATCAGTTCTGTCCAGAAGTGGTTTGACTTCTCAGAGGAAAACTGGCTCTTTCACCTTCAGCCCCTCTCTCTGGCATCTGGAAAAATATCCTTTGAGGAAGTGGAGAAGATCACTGAAAGTCTTCACCTGGTTGGCAGGTAAAAATTCAATAATTTCCAGTGTAGTGGTGAACCATGTTTAATTATTGATAGTTATAAACAAAAGTGTACAATTGACACGTACAAATAAATACATAATTGTGAATTTACTTTACACTATGCAAACATACAACCTTGTCCATCTTTAAAAAAACACAGTTCATATAGGTAAATTAATAAATACATTTCAAAATGTAGTTTAAATACAATGCTAAATTATAAATATAAACAATACACGTTTTTCCATTTATTTATCACTACATAACCTAGGCTATGTGTCACTAATGAACTTTAACACCTTTTGGCAGGCTAAACATGTCTATGGATGAGCTGTATGAGGAATGTGTGACTGCAAACAGCCTGATAGACCACCTCACCACCTCACCTCAGGAGAAAGAAAGGTGGCAGTCCCAGGGAACAGCAGAGAAGTGGATGCAAGTTCTTCAGGCAGCTGACCTCCCCAACATCCAGGCTGTTGTATCCTTTGTCCTCAGCATCCCATCTTCCACTGGGTTTGTGGAAAGGATTTTCTCTTTCATGAAAAGTAAGTGGACTGATGTGCGAAACAAATGTTCTACTGAACTAATTAGAAGTGAGCTCATTGTCAGTCTAAATTATGAAATGTCTTGCTCAGAGTTTTACTCTTTGGCACTGAAAAACAGAGCATTCCTTGCTGCAGCACGATCTCAGCAGAAATACAAATGGAAAAAATAGGTTGACTCCATAATGTAACGTTCCACTGTTTAGTTTACAAGTTTTTTATTTTACTACAAGTGGAAAGCCATGGCCTTTGAGGCACAATGTGTTTATGTTTACAAATTTACTACAAACTTTATTTGCACGTTGCACTAAATGCACTATTACAGAATGTTCGTATTGATTTTTTGTTATTTAATACTGTTTTAAAGGGATTGTGACATGATTTTTTTACTATTCATAAAATTGCTCAAAATGTATATATTTTATCATTTAAATATGTTTGTTTTTGCAAACAAAATGATAAATCACTTTAATTTTGCTTTAAAAGTGATTTTGAACTTCAAGCCGTGTTTAATCATGGGAAATCCGATTACACTCGAACGCACCATATGTGATGTCACACTGGGCAGAGGGCTGTGGTGTCTTTAATAGCGGACAATTTAAAACTGGACGAATTTAGCAATCTATGTGAAGATTTGAGCTATTTGTCTTCATTTTGGGAAGCAGAAAATTGTTTGGGTGATGGAACAAGAAACAACAGGATCTAATTTAGGTCTGATGCTGTATCAGACTTCCTTCATGTCGAGCTGCTCATACCTGCGCACTGTGACAAGCCCAGAGCTCTGCCCGGTGTGACATCACAGATGGTGCGTTCGCGTGTAATGGGATTTCCCATGATTAAACACGGCTTGAAGTTCAAAATCACTTTTAAAGCAAAATTAAAGTGATTTATCATTTTGTTTGCAAAAACAAACATATTTAAATGATAAAATATATATATTTTGAGCAATTTTATGAATAGTTGATTTTTTGTTATTTAATACTGTTTTAAGTTATTAAGCAGGACAGAGGTCTGTTTAAGAAAGATACATAATTCTGTTTTAAGTTATTAAGCAGGACAGAGGTCTGTTTAAGAAAGATACATAATTCTGTTTTAAGTTATTAAGCAGGACAGAGGTCTGTTTAAGAAAGATACATAATTTTCAAAAGATATGTTTGTTTCTGGCAATTCTATTTGCACTAAAAATAAATGGTTAATTGTGTAATAATTTGTTTATACATATTTTTATAATTCAAAAACACGTATCCAAATGAATTCAGGTTGATTTCAAAGTGAGGAGGGGCAGGCAGGGTGTTTGTGTGTGTGTGTGTGTGGGGGGGGGTTAAATGGGGTGACCAGCCCTGCCGAGAGGTGTCCCTTATTTATTTATCAAGGAGTTGGCAACCCTATTTTCAATGGGCATATATGCAGTTAAGACAGGTAGCTTAGTGCACCCCTAGTTTTTCAACATTAACAATATAATATAATCTAGTCTAAAAAAATGATTTTTGTGGGGGAGGTGGGGTTGTATACAATAGTATGTGTGGTGCAGCCTAAGCATTTGTCTTTGTTGTTGCTTTTTCTTACGCTACTTTTACTTTTATACTTTTAAGTAGTTTTTGAAACCAGTACTTTTTTACTTTTACTTGAGTAAAAAGCTAGAGTTGATACTTCTACTTCTACAGAAGTAATTTTAAATCCCAGTATCTATACTTCTACTTGAGTAATGAATGTGAATACTTTTGACACCACTGCTCAGAGGTGACAGAGCTTTTGCTGTTGTTGCTCCCAGGATGTGGAACAACTTACCGTTGAGTGTCAGACAGGCCTCCTCTCTTTCTGTTTTTAAATCTCTTTTAAAAACACACTTTTATTCCTTGGCTTTTAACACGTGATCTTGTATTTTATGGCATTTTAACACATTTGCAGTAAGACTGGTACAGTATATATATATTTTTTTGTATGCTTTGTATGTTTTTTTTTTTAAATTACCTTGTCTTTTGTGTTATTGTACAGCACTTTGGTCGACCCTGTGGTTTTTAAAATGTGCTATATAAATAAAGTTGATTGATTGATTGATTGATTTCCCCCCTCTCCCGCTCCGCTTTGCTTTGCTGCTCTGTCTGTCTGTGAAACTGCTTTTGAGCCTCTTCCAAATCTTCCAAACCATAATTATGTACTTATTATGGATCAGTTGGTCCCTCAACACAATTGATAACATTTCTTCAAAGAGAAGACAGGCTTTAGGCAAGCTGATTTGCCCTGTTGGCACGCACGCAGCTGAATATCTCATTGATTTGGAAGACTTTATGATGTGTCTATCTTTGCTGCCATTTGTAGATTTAAGGATGCATTTATAATTGGATTTATGATAACTGGTTCTTGCTTTTTGGATTTGGCTGGTTCCTGGTCTATCAACAATCAAGGACGTCGTCGGCAGCAAATTTGGACCTGATCATGCTGCTTGCCTTATGATGGCTTGGTTCGCGTCTCAAGTACCCAGACTCAAATGCTTTTGGTAGAATGGATCAGATCTCTGGGATTTTACTCAGGAACATTCTTTTGATGTGGCCACGTAATTTGGAGATTTCGGAGCCCAAGTGCACCAACACAGGATCAAGGTAGACATCAGGTTCTGCCTGTCCCCAAAACAATTGTGTTTATCTGAATTTGGCTCCCCTGGCTGGCCTTGATGGTCACCTTATCGGAATTGCCTGGAAGACATGCAATCTGCCCCCCCAAGGAATTTCCAACTGATCAACCAGAGGAAGCCAGCTGAATAAATATTGTGTCATCATTTCAGAACTCTTGGATTTCCATAGGCGTTGGCCTTGGCCATACCCCGACATCCCTCAAGAATGTTTACGGATCTTGAGATCCGGAGGGAACTGGTTGATTATCCCATCCTTATCAGAACTTCTACAGTGTCCGAGTACGTCCTTGGACATTGCTCGTCGCTCTTGTCTTCTCGTTGCGATTGTGCATAACATTAATTTCAAGGTTTTATCAAAACAGCTATGACTCTGTTGTAACTGTTTTGTGTAAGGATGGCTCCATCCTGTTGGTCTTGTCTGTTCGCTTTGTGCTGTTTTTCTGTTAGTCAGTTCCTGGTCTGTTTTATTAGTTTTCCTAGTTTAGTCGCGTTGTTTAATTGCTCTTAGTTTAACCTCCAGTTTAGTCTCCATGTTTATTTACTCTTAGTTTAACCACCAGTTCTGTCATCCTAGTTTACTTTTCATGTTTCAGTCTCCATGTTCATTTACTCTTAGTTTAACCTCCTAGTTTACTTTTCATGTTTCAGGTTTAGTTTCCCAGTCTCCATGTTCATTTACTCTTAGTTTAACCTCCTAGTTTACTTTTCATGTTTCAGGTTTAGTTTCCCAGTCTTGCTCTGTCTCTAGTTAATTGTCTCTAGTTAATGATCCAAGTTTACTTTCATGTTTCAGGGCGGCCGTGGTGTAGAGGTAATGGCAGTCGTCTCCCGATCGGAAAGTTGGCGGTTCGACTCCCGGGACCCGCGCCATGTGTCGTTGCGTCCTTGGGCAAGACACTTAACCCTGAGTTGCTCCCGGTAGGACTGGAAAGCACCTTGCATGGTAGTCTGCCGCCACTGGTTTATGAATGTGTGTAGCATTCAATATATGTGTAGCACTTTGAGATTTTCAGTAATGAAAAGTGCGTTATAAATTGAATTAATTATTATTATTATTATTATTCAGTCTCCATGTTTATTTACTCTTAGTTTAACCTCCTAGTTTACTTTTCAGGTTTAGTTTCCCAGTCTTGCTCTGTCTCTAGTTAATTGTCTCTAGTTAATTGTCCCCAGGTGTTTGTGATTTTGTCTTGTCTTGTCTGTGAGTATAAAAGCCCAGTTCTATGTCTCAGCCATTGCAGCCGCATCGTCTGGTATCCCTTGTGTTCTCTGGTCTCTGGTTCTAAGTGTTTTTTGCTGCCATGACAGCTATTTGTTTATTATTATTAAAGTGATTATTTTTTTTAACTTCCTGGCCTCTGAGAATGTCTGTCTGCACCACTGGGTTTTAATCTTGCTCCGAGTAAATCCTGACAGTATGCGGCTGCTGCTGACTCGACGCCCGGCTCTTCGGCTGCTGCAGACTCGACGCCCGGCTCTTCGGCTGCTGCAGACTCGAGGCCCGGCTCTTCGGCTGCTGCAGACTCGACGCCCGGCTCTTCGGCTGGTGCAGACTCGACGCCCGGCTCTTCAGCTGTTGCAGACTCGACGCCCGGCCAGTCGGCTGCAGACTCGATGCCCGGCCCGTCTGCTGCAGACTCCTCGCCCGGCCCGTCGGTTGCAGACTCCTCGCCCGGCCCGTCGGCTGCAGACTCCTCGCCCGGCTCGTCGGCTGCAGGCTTGTCGGCTCCTGATTATTCGGCTCCTGATACTTCGGCTCCTGATACTTCGGCTCCTGATACTTTGGCTTCTGATACTTTGGCTTCTGATACTTTGGCTTCTGATACTTTGGCTTCTGATACTTCGGCTCCTGGTCCTTTGGCTCTTGGTCCTTCGGTTTCTGGTCCTTCGGTTTCTGGTCCTTCGGTTTCTGGTCCTTCGGTTTCTGGTCCTTCGGTTTCTGGCCTTTCGGCTCCTGGTTCTGGTTCTGGCTCTACCTCGATCGACGAAGACCCTACCTCGACCGATGAAGACCCTGCCTCGACCAACGAAGACCCTGCCTCGACCGACGAAGACCCTGTCTCAACGTCTACAGAGGGTCGTCGCACCGCTGATGTCTCGACGTCTACAGAGGGTCTTCGCACCGCTGATGTCTCGACGTCTACAGAGGGTCTTTGCACCGCTGATGTCTCAACGTCTACAGAGGGGCTTTGCACCGCTGATATCTCGACGTCTACAGAGGGGCTTCGCACTGCTGATGTCTCGACGTCTACAGAGGGACTTCACACCACAGACGTCTCAACGCTAGACGTCTCAATGCCAGACGTCTCAACCCCAGACGTCTCAATGCCAGATGTCTCAACGCCAGACGTCTCAACGCCAGACGTCTCGACGCTTCCAGACGACTCAACGCCAGACGTCTCAACGCTTCCAGATGTCTCTATGTTTCCAGACGTCTCTACGCCAGACTTGACGCTTCCAGACTTCTCTACGCCAGACTCGACGCTTCCAGACATCTCTACGCCAGACTCGACGCTTCCAGACATCTCTACGCCAGACTCGACACTTCCAGACGTCTCTACGCCAGACTCGACACTTCCAGACGTCTCTACGCCTGACTCGACGCTTCCAGACGTCTCTACGCCAGACTCGACGCTTCCAGACGTCTCTACGCCAGACTCGATGCTTACAGACGTCTCTACGCCAGACTCGATGCTTACAGACGTCTCTACGCCAGACTCGACGTTTCCTGATGTCTCTACGCCAGACTCGATGCCCAACGACGTCTCTTTGCTCGCAGAGGGCTCTTCGCTCGCAGAAGGCTCTACGCTCGCAGAAGGCTCTACGCTCGCAGAAGGAGCTACGCTCGCAGAAGGCTCTACGCTCGCAGAAGGCTCTACGCTCGCAGAAGGCTCTACGCTCGCAGAAGGCTCTACGCTCGCAGAAGGCTCTACGCTCGCAGATGGCTCTACACTCGCAGAAGACTACGCTCAGCTCTACGCTCGTTTCGACGCCTTCAGACGTCGCAATGCTCGACTCATTGCCGCCCGCTGTCATGCCGTCTGCAGTTCGTCCGCATGCTGACTCGACTCCTACGGACCGTCCGCATGCTGACTCGACTCCTGCAGACCGCCCGCATGCTGGCTCGACTCCTGCAGACCGCCGGCATGCTGACTCCTCGCTTGTGGCCTCTGATGGTCAGTCTCCCGGCTGCCCCCTGAGGTTGCTCGTCCTCTGGCCTCTGATGGACAGCCTCCCAGTCATCCCCCTGAGGCTGCTGATGGTGATGGACGGCCGGGAGACTGATTGTTGTGTGACCTCTGATGGACGGTCTCCCGGCCGCCCGCCTGACAAGCCGTTGCCTGATGTCGGTCTCCTGGTCACCCTCTTTGGTTTTTTGACGTTATCTTAGGTTTGGGCTTTGTGTTTAGTTTTTACAGTTTTGGGTTGGGTCTTTGTGTTTAGTTGCTGCGGTTTTTAGGTTTGGTCTTTGTGTTTGCCACCCAGGTCTCTTCCTGTCAGTTTTCAGTTTTTGTTTTCGTGCCCTTGTGTTGTCCTTGTGTCCCTGGTCTTCATCGTGCCCTCCTTCCTTGCAGTTTCCTCCCTCCGCCCGCCTTGGATTTTTGGGGGTGTTTTTTCTTGGGGACACCTGGGGGTGTCCTTGAGGGGGGGTACTGTAAGGATGGCTCCATCCTGTTGGTCTTGTCTGTTCTCTTTGTGCTGTTTTTCTGTTAGTCAGTTCCTGGTCTGTTTTATTAGTTTTCCTAGTTTAACCTCCAGTTCTGTCATCCTAGTTTACTTTTCATGTTTCAGTCTCCATGTTTATTTACTCTTAGTTTAACCTCCTAGTTTACTTTTCATGTTTCAAGTTTAGTTTCCCAGTCTTGCTCTGTCTCTAGTTAATTGTCTCTAGTTAATCATCCTAGTTTATTTTCATGTTTCAGTCTCCATGTTTATTTACTCTTAGTTTAACCTCCTAGTTTACTTTTCATGTTTCAGGTTTAGTTTCCCAGTCTTGCTCTGTCTCTAGTTAATTGTCTCTAGTTAATTGTCCCCAGGTGTTTGTGATTTTGTCTCGTCTTGTCTGTGAGTATAAAAGCCCAGTTCTGTGTCTCATTCTGTGTCATTGCAACCGCATCGTCTGGTATCCCTTGTGTTCTCTGGTCTCTGGTTCATGTAAGTGTATTTTGCTGCCACGGCAGCTATTTGTTTATTATTATTATTAAAGTGATTATTTTTATAACTTCCTGGCCTCTGAGAATGTCTGTCTGCACCACTGGGTTTTAATCTTGCTCTGAGTAAATCCTGACATTTTGTAGTTGTCATCTGTAGTCATCTGTGGTCTTTAGCTGTAAAAGCTAAAGACCCGTTGTTTTTAGCCATCTTGTTCCATAGTTGAGACTTGAACCACGTCTTTAGCAATATAAGCCACTGCTTTATTAATGATGCACCTCCTCTCGCTTTTCCTCTCATAACGTCGCACATCTAAATGAGTTTTTTTTTAACCATGGTTTGTTTCAGCGAAGGAGGCTGAAGTAAGTTGGAACTTAAAAGGGGCAAGTATAATAAGATTTCTTCTTCTTCCTGCCACCTTTCATTTTATGTTTTTTCTTGCTTTTAATATTACATGTAAAAAGGTTTTTCTTTCAACACAATGTAAAATGATTGATGTAAAATGAATAAATCAATCAATAAAAAATAAATAAAAATAACTGCAGCGCACACATGCTTACTAACGTTGTGAAGGTGGCTCAGCTGAAGATAATTATTTTTAATATATGTAAATAGTTTATTTTTTAGACTTATTTTGTACAGTTACAGCTGTTAAAGATGCCTGTGACAACTGGGACAAAGCTTTCACTCAAAAATATATATTTTTTATTATTACCTAATGGAAAGAAAAAAATCAAGATATATATCACATATCGCCATTCATCTTAAAATATTGAGATATTAATGTTGGTCCATATCGCCCAGCCTTAGCATGTAGGTTTGTTGACATGTTGGCCTCAAGCAGCTGAACTGTCTCAGTGAATCACTGCAGAGAAAGACTTACAGCACCTCCCAGTGATACATTAAATTTTACCCGCAGCATAAGTTATTGATTTTTTTTGCAGTGGATGCATAACTCTTTCTAATGGATGTTCAGACTAAAACTTTATATTTAATGCTCACAAGGGGCCTTGTAAGAACACACAGGGAGACAATTCATCACAGCATGACTTTGATTCTTCTAATGCTTCTGCACAGCAGTGATAGAATTTAGAGCGATGTTGTGTCTTCTGAACACACGCAGCCAGAAAGAATTTGAAGTGGAAGACATTGCTTCTATCATCTTACCGGTTTGTCAGCCGTTGACATTAACGTATTACAGCCCAGCTGAGAAGTGACATGCTACAAAGTTTTTTTTAGTTTTTTTTACCTTCACTAATTTTCAGAAGCACAACTGACACTGCTCAATTCCAATGACAAATAACATCATGCATCTATAAACATGTGATCCAAGCCGAGCTAAAATGTCAGCAAAAGAGAAACACACACCTTCCCCATTATGCTCAACTGTATAAATACATTGTAGAAACATTCGTGCTTCACTAAAAGCACTAGCTGACAACTGCTGAGTTATTAGGACTGTATCTATATTTAGAGGCACACCATAGAATCCTTTTTTCCCTTATTTTAGTCCAAGTTATGAGTGCTATAAAAGCAAATGCTCCCATGTTGAGAACAAAAGTTCATTGTCTTCTATTGATTCTTGTTCATCAGGGGCCTCATTTTTGTGATGAAAAACTTAAACAGCCAAACAGATTTTATTTTCCCTTAAGTTTCACCACTCCATTCCCTACGTGCATGAGCAACTAACAAGCCCATTTAAATGATTAATTAGTATTTACAACAAATTATATATTACATTTTCACTGTTAATAACCAAATAAAATGTGTGACATGCTTTTTAATGGTATCTCTGTAGATTTTGTTTTTTATATTTTTTACAAGTGATCTAGTTTTTGGAAAGATTACTTGTTTAGTGACTTTTTACCTGCTAATAGTGTGTTTGCATTCAGTCTAAAGTGTAAACCCTTAGTCATTGTAATGAATATCTTTCCATTCCATTGCATAGGGATCGAACATGATTACACATTGTGGATGTGAGCCTCTTTCCACTGCTAACAACAATCCTTTTACAGCTGTGCTTTTTGAATGTGCCATGCTCTGGTGTATCCCCTCACATTGCACGGTTGGGCTTCCATTACTAATTTAAAGAGGTTTTGGCCATCCTCTGACTCCAGAATCCCCTCTCAGTCAGTGGCATTAAAGGTTTTTCTGTGGTTTGCACAGACAGCCAAGCTCATTTGCTTCCTATAATCATTTGCTCACTTGTTCTTCAGCCTGGTTAAAGCACATCCATAAGCACATCTGTTTTCTCTCACATGTTCACGATATTCAAGGCCAGCGTGTCGCTCTTTCGAGCAACGTTTCTGAGTTGCACCAGGGAAATCTATAGTCTTTCATGAATCAAGACAAATAATCTCTTCAGTGTATTGTCTATCCCAGAGGATTGCACGGGATGGCCATGCCTGAAAATCTCAATAAAGCCCACATGACTGAGCCTGCATCTTCTTGTTCTCAAGCTAAAAACATACAACAGTGAGTTCCATGAAAGTTCAAGTATAAAAACGTTTTAATTTTTTTTTTTATATAAGACAGTGGTGATTTTAGCCTCTTCTGGGGGGTGCTGAAGCACCACTAAATTTTAACTCAGCACCTCTGAAAAATAAAGAAACCAAAAAAAATGGAATAAAAATAGAATAAATGATGACACTTTTAAATAGGCCAGTAAAATCTACGATAT
>JBBPBX010016758.1:3456-37487 GCA_038048925.1 Garcialebias charrua | reverse complement strand
TGCACGAGTCAGATCATATAGGCCACCTGTCAATCAATCCAGCAGGCTTGTCAGCAACTGACCTATCAGCAATCTCAATTTGGCTCGAAGGTAAACGCCCCTTAACGGGAGGAGCTCCACCCCTTTTTTTCTCTGACAACATTGTTGGGGTTTTGCATTACAAACACTATCAGAGGGATTTCATGAAAAATCATCAGAAAACAATAGTTAAACATTGTCAGTGAGGAACATACAATCAGACAGTGTCACCCTGAGCGTTTAGAGGGTGAAATACAGCTTCTTCTTTCTCCCCCCACCCCCCACAAATAAAGGCTAGCGGCCGACCTCATGAGCAGCTGAATACAACATTGATAAACAGGCCTAAACGAAGTCTGGAAAAATGTAAAAGATGAATAAAGGCTAGCGGCCGACCTCATGAGCAGCTGAATACAACATTGATAAACAGGAAGTACAACATGTTCATCTGTGTGAAGGAAACTGCAAGTAAATCCTCCAGTTTTTGTCATAATTATATTGTAATAATGGTTAAATTAAAGGTTAATGCTTAAAGCTAGTTGTGCTTTGTTTTGTGTGTTACTTATGTAGTTAAATGTAGATTTTTAAAAACTCATAAAATTACACAAGCATACAGGAAATGGCATCTACATTTGTATTTTGTTCTTTTTATTATTTTTTTCTGGGGGAGGACCTCCAGACCCCTTCACCAGTGTGTGTCCCCACTTTAATGCTTCTGACGCCATTGGCCACTGTGTTGTTCAAGCAAAGAGCCATTGTAAATACAGGGGGGCTGAGCACCCCTAAAAGTCACATTCTAGAATCGCCCCTGGTATAAAATGACATAGAAATCACTGTGCTAGTTCACAATGCGTTCATTTTAGTTTTCACGTTTTCATGGTGTCACACTTATACTCAACATGGCAACATCCTTATTTCAAAAGTTTACCTTGCACTGCACCATTAAAATTATGGTAGATGTTGAGCTTTTAGATTGTCTTTTAACTTTTTATCATAATGTTGGTTAATTGTCATGGCTGTGTTATCAGTCACAATTTCCATAAACTTATAAAAACTGCATTTTGATTGTCTGATGTTCAAACTAAATCTACACCCTCTCATTTATGGGGTATTTTACTTATTTTTGACAACATTTAAACTGTATGACATTTCCAAGTGACATCATCTGTTTTTGACTTGGTAACTTTTAGTCTTTATTGTTTATAGATTTCATCTTGTTGTCACTTTCTTGTTGTGTCCTCTGAACCAGTTGCAACTCCTTGGCTTCTTCCTAGTCCCCTTTCACTTTTTCCCAGTGGTTATTTTGCCCAGGTCACCACTCTGTGAGTCCATATGAAAACTAAATTTTCACTCCAGCTTCAGCCTGGCATTGTGTTTCAATGCTTTATGCCACGTTTGGTTCTCCTCTGACTATTATCTGGGTCTTCTTGACTTTTATTTTATTTCTAGTTGACGCCATGAAAGCCCTTTAAGTTTATTTTCTGAACTCTTCATGTCTGCATTTCTGGGTCCAGTGCCCAAAAACATGACAAACAGATCACATCGACAAACCTATATCAGATCAAGACGACTTCATAGATCCATGTCATTTATGTAGTGAATTTTAAAAATATGTATGTCTTCAGTGGTGTTTTCTGTTTGTTTAACCAGATTTTTTTTTACATTGAAATTTATATATAATTTAGAAAGTATACCAAAAAGCCCCCCCCCCTTTTTTTTTTTAATACACAGAGAAACAAAAACTGAATGTTATGCACCATAGCCCATGTTCCCTGAAGGAAGGGAACAAGGTGCAACAAATGACTATGGGAATTGCACTACCGCGCGGTTCACCTGAGGCAATACAATCACGCCTTTTAAGGCAAGTAAGCATCAGCGTCAGTAAGGAGGCTCCGCCCTCCTTGCATAAAAGACGATGATGTGCAACGTAGGTCCTCTACATGCATTTCACCGAGCTTGGGCATTTGGAAGGGCAAACATGTGTTGCACCTAGGGGTTGAACGAGTACATAATTTTTAACCTCGACATTAACATAAAAAAACTCGAACGACGCTCGAGTAGCCGATGACGTCACAGTGTCTTACGATGCAAAATAAATAAATAAATATAAATGCCTAAAAACGTGTTTACAAAAAGAAAAAAAAGACCAACAAAGCATTGGGAGCATTTATTATGCTCCTATCATTTATCATACTGCACATAAGTCACAGGAAAAACAAAACTATTAGTTATATTAATAATATTAAAAGTGAAAGTATAAGGCGATGAAAACCGAAACTTAAAAAACAAATGGGGCCACAGCCACACCGTACCACCGCCTGCAGCTGTGCAATTTAGGTTTACTTTTAGAGATTGTGTTTATAGATTTTTGGTAGCTCTAGAGAGATGAATATTTGTTTTTTTTGTTTGTGAAACGAGAGAGAGGAAGCCGTTTCGGCCGTGTTATAATATGGGACCTGCATTGCAACACTGCCCTCTGCTGTCACAATCTACTACAAAGAAAGTCAACACGAAGTAGCGCATTTTATAAAATTATAAACTGTTTTACCTTTTTGACAAGACGGCCTGCTCCATTAACATCCGTGCGCACACAGGAATCCATTTTGTAGCGTCTACTAAAAGCTAAAAGCTGCCCCGCGCGCTGTGAAATGTGAAATGTGACGTCACTACGGGTACCCGAGGTGGACAAAAAAGCCTCGATAGAAGTCAAAGCACTCGAGCTGTCGAAAACTCGGGTACTCTGTTAATGCACTAGTTGCACCTTGTTCTCTTCCTTCAGGGAACATGGGTTATAGTGCATAACCTTCAGTTCCCTTATCAGTCAGTCCACTGCGGTGGAACAAATGACTATGGGAACATACAATCATGCAGAGGCGGCCGCCACTAGAGGGCGCTAGGGGCGCCGCCCCTCCTTGGAACTGCAGCTCTTCTTCTTCAGCATTTGAAGATTTAATTTTTTTTTTATTATAAAAGTGAAATAATAAAATAAAAATATTTCGAAATGCATGCATATATGTTTTTAGTTGTGTAGGATAAATATTTTATGAGTAATGATTGTTTCAAAAAACGTTTTTTGATTGTGACGTACTTCCGGTTTCCCCGCTGGACGCCGCCTGCGGCCTTTTCCATTGAATCTAATTATAACTAGCGGCCGCTAGCGGCCGTAGTTTATGTCCCATCTGTCCAAAATTATTGGACTGTACAGGTCGCATTTTCCGTCGCCCTCGAGCCTGGACTCGTCTCTTATCGCCACGGATCGCCAGCGCTTCCGGTTCGAGCCAGGAGGGAGGGGCAGTGGGGGACCATCTCTGTTTACACTCAGAGCTGATCACACGGCCAACTAGCGACGTTGAAACAGCAGTAATTATTAATGGTGCCTTTCTACACAGGTAAGCAAGTAATAATTAGTGACTTTAATGAATCTCTAAGCGCACATGAGCAAAGTTTTGAGCTGATCTCATCTGTGTGCGTGTGACGTGGTGTCGTGTGTGTGTTGTTGTTGCAGTCAGTCACAGTAGCTAGTAGCTACTAGCTGTGCTCATGGTTGTGGTGTACTGCAACATTATAAAAGTTGCTACTTGCTAGTTATAAACCCGAATGTGTGAAGACGACTCCTGTCTGTCCATCTTCAGCTCATCATGAACTGTTTACTCCTCAGAGTGTCTGTCTGTGTTAGTTAACTTTTGTCTCGTTTCGTTTAGCAGCAGTTGCAAATTTTCTGATGAATAAATCTGAATGAATAAATAAACTTTAGTTTTAGTTTAGTTTAGTTAAACTTTAGTTTCATTATAAGTTGTGCTGTTGTTTCAAAGACACTCTAAACTTAAATAAATCAAGTAGCAGAAAGATTTAAGCATTAAATAGTTTGAATTTTTCATGTTATGAAACAGTGATTATATAATTATTTGAATTTAATTTTAATATTATAAAGATCACTGTGGATGGAATGCAATTGAAATAACCTGGATATTATTATTTATGTTGTATTAAGAAAGTTAAAATGTGATTACATATGTGTACACAAAGCACTTCAAGCAATGTGGAAAATGCTAAAAAAAATACATAATTAATGTGCCTTCTGTACTTTCTTTACAGAAAAAAATCCACACAACACCTTCATCTCTACACACCGGCATCCAATCTACCACCTGTGTAACAGACAGGTGGTGTACAGAAGAAGATCCAAGATGTCTATGTAAATGCACACTACGTCCACTGCTATGCTCACCAGCTTAACCTTATCATGCAGCAGGTGACTTCCCATATCCCAAAAGTGAGTATTTTCACTTGTGGTGTTTTACTATTTTTAACACTGTATTGATCTGGAGAATGAAAACAAAGTCTCTTGCAAGTTACTAGCTTATTAACATTGAAACATTTAAGGTGCATTTATATGGTGAAATGTTATATATGCTAAGATGCATTAGGAGTCAACTCAGGACCTTTAATATTAGGAATATTTAAGAGAACTGTCTGGTACTAAAAAAATACAGTAGATTGATTCTATTTATTTGCTCTCTCCACTGCACACCTGTAGAAGGAGGTGAGGTCTGAACTTCTCAGACCAGCTCGTCTAAGCCGTCTGAGGAAGTAGAGTCTCTGATAAATTTTCTTGATCAGGCTGGTGGTGTTGTTGCTCCAGCTGAAGTTATCGTTCATGTGTACCGTACACCTAAGTACTTGTAGCTGGAGACCACTTCCACCGCAGATCCTCCTATGTTCAGTGGGGTGTGGGGTTTGCTTGTTCCTTCTGAAGTCCACAATCATCTCCTTTGTCTTCTTCATGTTGATGTGAAGGTTATTGTCCTTGCAGGACCCAGAGCCTCTTTATCATAAAGTGGAAGAAAAGACCCTTAGACCAGTCTGGTGGGTGACCAACTTAAGGAGACTGATATCGGATTTTAGGTCACTTCAGTTTCTTTAACAACAAACATGAACATGGCTGGCTGTGAGGGGCAAACACATGACATATAGTAGCTAAAAGACAGATGCTTAAACTGCTAAGCTTCAGCAAAAAGAGGAAAATATTGATGAGTAGCAAAACACTAGCTAAAGTAGCATTTTTTTGCTGAAAGTATCAAAATGCTAGTTAAAAGTAGCAGAAAAGTAGCAGAACAGTAGCTAAAATCTCAACAAGATAAAAAAGAAAACAGATTTAAGAGAATAATGTTTAAGGGAAAGTTTCATATTTTGAAAGATATAAAACTAGCAACAAAAAAGTAAGCTGAAATTAGCACAAAATATGTAAAAAGAACAATAAAGTGGTCATAGTGTTATGATTTCAAAGGTTTACCCAGTTGGTAATGAGACCCAGAACGACACAAGACAAAGAGGTGCAAAAGTAACAGTGTTTATTATTTACAGTGCAAGTCTATATACTGTACACATGTACAGGGATCTTCTGGATTTCCTAGAAGATGAAACAAACTGTCAGAAAGGCTTGACCAGAAGGCTCTTTCAAGATGATTGATCTAGTTTTGTTTGTTATTTTACAGAGAAATCCTTAGTTCCTTGAGATGAATCCCAGAGGGCGAAATGAGGCAGGAAAGTGGTTGGAGGGCAAGACACGATGAGCAGAGAACTGGTCCCAGGACCAAGATGGAAACGAGGACTGGAAACACAACAAAAAACAAGGTAAGTGTCTCTCAAAGTACTGTACTCAGAAACTGGCTAGAAGCATAAATACCATGAGTAGGCATCAATGCTCCAGCGAAGAGTACTTGACTGCAGCCTTAAGTATAGGTGGAGCTCATCAGGTGGATCACAGTAAAATAGATCATTTTTCTTCCCCATAAATCAGTTATTTAAAATCTAATCTGGAATCATTCCTCCTTGTTAGACTTCAGTTGACCTGTTTAAGTTGGGCCCAAATTTGTTATTATCTTTTGATTTATTTTTCATTGAAATTTAATTATTTGTTAGTTTATTTTTGGAACTATTAAATTGAATTATTTGGTGGATTTTTGAACACCTTTGTCCTTATTTAAGTCTGGACCCTCACAATTCTATTTATGTTATGAACTTGTATTACTAAAATAATTATAACAGAATATGATAGAAGTTGTCCAAAAATTGAAAAGTGGAAGCAGAACACTCCCATTCTCTTTTCACACTGATGCCTCAAACAAGGTGAAGATGAACCATGTTTTATTAATGATAGTTTTATACAAATGGATACACCTGATATATACAAATAAAAACATGAACAAACTTACTTTACAGTATACAAACATAATTATGCATACTTCTACACATGCTTAAAAAAAATTTATGGCGCCCCCCCATAAAAAAAAATCACCAGCCGCCATTGCAATCATGCCCTGGAAATGCATGCTTATGAGAACTTTTGCCTTTACTACAGGCACTAGCCGTTTAATTCTCTGTAGTAGAGTGAACAGCTTGAGTTAGTAGTATTTTACAAACGTGTTTGGAGATGGCCAGTTTGCAGCTGAACAGATATCTGCTACTGGAACACCTTTAAACAAGGCCCAGGAAGTGGCTAGGCCTGGAGTTGAGTGAGCGTGTACCCCGTTGGGCACCTGCTGACCTTTGCTGCTGTATGCCCTGGAAATGGCCTCTGTCACCCATTGGGAGAGGCACTGCTTGGACAGGTCCCTGCCTACGGCAGGTTTAGCAAAGCATATGAACAATTGGTTTGTTTTACGCCAAATGCTAGTCCTCTCCAGGGCCTTAACAGGGTAGAGCGCATTCCGATGCCTCTCATCTGAGGTCACAACAGGGAGGGGAGGAAAAGTTGACAATTCAAAGCCCAGACTTTTGAAATTTAAAGTTGGGACCTTTGGCTCATATGCAAAGTTTGGACGCAAGGTGAACTTTGACCCGTCTGGGACAAATTGGGTGCACATTGGATGCATAGATAATGCGTGGAGATCACCCACGTGCTTTATTGAGCACAGAGCTAAGAGCAACGCGGTCTTATAAGATGATAAATCTATCTTAATGTTCTGAAGGGGCTCAAATGGTGGTTCACAGAAGCCGTTTTCGCATTGGCCGGCCCTCCCCGGCTCTCCCAGCTTCTAACCCGGGTTCGGCGTCTTCGCATTTACCTTTTCCGCCCGGGATCCACCCTTGTTCTGGAACCATCTTCACCGTGGTTCTTATCGGGCCGAGCCCGACAGGGCTAGTTTCAGCTCTCATTTGATTCGTTGTTTGCAGCAGGGGCGGGACTCATTCAAACAACCTCAGCGCGAGGGTTGAATTTCATTCAAATTTAACTACAGAAACGAGAAACCCCTAAAACAATTGTTAGCTGAATTAGTGTTTCTGCGTTTAATTTTTGTTAATAACTGATCACAAATCAGCTTATGTTACAACGTAAATAACACGAAGCGCACACCCATTTCCGCCTTTCAGCGCGACCTGAATGTCATTAAACAGCATTAAACAATAACTAATATTGTCTAACTGTTGCGCGCAGCCAGGGTTTTAAAATATAACGAATAATCTCTAACTTTTACGTGCAGCTAAAATGTCAGGAGGAGTGATTGCTATATGAGCAAGTTGGACACCTGAAAATTCAGTCCGGAGTATAGCTCAAAGCGTAAAGCACTGCTCTTTTGACCGGGAGAAGTGGGTTCGCTTCCAGCCTGTGACAAAGTTATTTTACTTTTTTTTTCTCTTTATTCACATTTTCTTTTAAATAAAAAGGAGTTTGTTAACCAAACAAACTCCTTTTTATTTAAAAGAAAATGTGAATAAAGAAAAAAAAAGTAAAATAACTTTGTCCCAGGCGGGAAGCGAACCCACTTCTCCCGGTCAAAAGAGCAGTGCTTTACGCTTTGAGCTATACTCCGGACTGAATTTTCAGGTGTCCAACTTGCTCATATAGCAATCACTCCTCCTGACATTTTAGCTGCACGTAAAAGTTAGAGATTATTCGTTATATTTTAAAACCCTGGCTGCGCGCAACAGTTAGACAATATTAGTTATTGTTTAATGCTGTTTAATGACATTCAGGTCGCGCTGAAAGGCGGAAATGGGTGTGCGCTTCGTGTTATTTACGTTGTAACATAAGCTGATTTGTGATCAGTTATTAACAAAAATTAAACGCAGAAACACTAATATATATATATCCAGCTAACAATTTTTTTTTTGCCGAGTCTCCTCTCTTAAAACACGAACACTCCACCCACGTGAAGAGACCACCCCACCCACTTCCAGAGAACTGCCCACCCACTTCAAGGCGGCTTTGCGGCAAATGCGTAATGAACGCGGGTGGCCCAGAGACACCCAGGGGAGCCCCGGGCCACTGAGGGCTGGCCAATGCGAAAACGGCTAGAGTGCATCCAGCACAAGAGGCAGGTCCCACTGAGGGGCCAAAATCCTGCTCGGGGGCCTCTTCCTCAGCATGCCCCTCATGAAACGTATCATGAGAGGGTGGGCACCAGGTGATTTACCTCCCCACCCCTCGTGGCATGCCGAGATGGCAGACAGGAGGACTTTTATTGTGGAGAAGGAGCAGCCCTTCTCCAACAGGTCCTGCAGAAAAGTGAGAAGCTGAGCTAAGTTACAAGAATATGGAGTGATATTCCTTTCTAGACACCAGATCTCAAAAATACACCACTTGCATGCATAGAGGTTCTGAGTAGACCCCGCCTGTGCCCCCTGTATTGTGTTTATCACATTACTGGGCAGGCCGGAAGCCATTTTCCGGTCCCTCTCAGTGGCCAGACCCAAAGTTGCCATAGGTCTGGGCGTGGATGTAAAATCTGCCCTTGGGCCTGGGTCAGCAGGTCCCTGTGGGGGGCCAGCTGCCATGGTGTTCCTGCCAGGAGTGAAATCACTTCTGCAAACCCGGCTTTCATTGGCCATTTGGGCACTAATAGTATCAGAGAGAGGGACCCTCTGCGTACACGCTCCAGCGTTGCTTGGATCAAAGGGACAGGGGAAACGCATAATAACGTCTCTCCGCCGGCCACTCTTATGCTAGCGCATCCATTCCCAACGGTGCGTTCATGTCCAGTATGGAATGAAACAGGGCACAATGGGCATTGTTGCTGCAAGCATAAAGATCTACGTCTACCCTCCTGTACCATACCCAGATCTGGTCCACGATACGTGGATGCAGGCGCCATTCTGAGGGGAGGGGGGCTCCTCTTGAGAGGGTGTCCAACCCAAAGTTTAGCTCCTCTGGCACGTGAGATGCTCTCAGTGACAGGACCCGTGAGCTACACCACGTGAGTAGCTTTTGGGTTAGCATCAGGAGGGATGGGGACTGAGTCCCCCCCCTCCCTGTTGATGTGAGCCACAGTACACCTGTTGTCTGATTTTATCAGGACATGTTGGTGTTTGATCAGGCTTTTCCTGTAAAAGTTTTGTAGTGTAGTGATATAGGCCTCTGTCTTGACCTTCAAGTACACCTCTCCACATCTCTCTGAAACTCTAAGTGTTACACCTTCTTGAAGCCCTCAAGGAGACAAATTGACACTTATATTTTGTGACAATTATTATGAAATAATGGACACTAATTAATCAGATTGAACTTTCTCTTTAATGTGTGTTAATTCAGAATTGATCAAACAGTATTTTTGTCATTTCAATGATGATCTGTTACTTGCATGACTTTGACCCTTCGGCTGGTTTATTTCTGCAGAAGCAAGCAGTCTTTGAATCTAAAGCACAAGGTCAGAGTAAACGTTTAACTTGCAGCTTCTTTTGTGTTGTCTATGAAGTTAGACATAACATTAGCTGTGCTCACAGGCAGGCCATCTGGCTGATTTATGTAAACAGTTTTCCTGTTGTCCGTCAAGAGACTTTCTGCCTATGGGATCATACTTCCATCTTTTATTTTGTTAACCAGCCTGTAGCCGTTGAGGAGGTGGGGAGACCCCACCTCCCCCATATAATGGGCACTTCCTATTTGGAAGTTAGTTTTTGGAGGAGAACTACTTGCAACTGTTTCTCTTCCCTGGGAAAGCTGGAGTCGGCCCGGTCATATGTCAACGACCCACGTCTCCGCTAGGATCATAGCAAAGCCTTACTGTGATCCTGTCACACTTCTGGAAGAATTTGTTTTCTAAAGTTTTATTTTGAAAGTCAGTCTGTGCGCTCGACCGTTGGTCCCTGCCGAGGGAGGCGAGTTCCTCGTATCGTGAATCAGCACACTCACGCTGAAGTCCAACTGGACGGCCACTGGACAAACCCATCCACGTGTGTGTCCACAAACTTCTCCACTCTTGTCTCCAAGAGACGAACCTCCAACAGGTAATGAGCCGTGGTGTGTTTGAGCGTGCGGGAGCCCAGCAGTCTGCTCGTGTGGGGGAAACGGTGTCACCCAGTCTGGTTCAAAGTAAACAACTTTAGCTTAACTTAGCTCCAGAACTCCTTCCTCCTATTTCTTATTTTTCATAAGCTATTAATCTGTCAAGTAATGTGCCAACAGTTAAGTTTTAATTGTCTGTTTGTTTTAATTTGAATTCTTGTCAACGTAGTTATTAAATCAGAGCTAATATCGATACAAATGTTTAATGTAATTCTTGTGATAGTTTCAATAAAAGGTCTATTTTTTTGGTAGACCAACATAAATTGAAGTCTAAGCGTGAAATTACATTTCTGATTAATCACAGTAAAAACAATTTAGTATCGGAAAAAGGAAGAACTCGCACTTTGGTGGCAGTTTGTGCAAGATTAAAGTCTGCTAAACTGCGCATCCAATAATGGTGGCTCAGTAAGTGTTTAAATACCTTACAAGCATCATTATTATTCTATTACAATTGGTGGCTCGTCCGAGTTCCTGGAACGTTTATTAAGTTGTTTGGTGTAGCTTATTTTTGTTAACGGTGTTTGTTGGCATTAGTTTACATCCTGGTTTTGGGCTTGTAAGAATAGTTTTGGCTGGTGAGTGTCCGGGAGTTGCTAATCGTGGCATTGTCTGGATTATTTTCTCGTTAGAATTATTTTTTCATTCACATTTGAACGTATGCTTGGAGCGGGTGCGTGATAAGTGTTTTGTCTGTGCTTGTGAGACGTTTCATTACGTGTCGCGAGGCTGCATGCATTTTTCATTGTGGTGACCGCCGTGTCACGATCCTGTTTCATTCTATTACATCTGCGATTTATTGTTGAAGGTCTGTTTCACACATATGCTGCTCCATTAAGTGCCTTTTTCTGTTACAACGTGTGTTGCCGAGGTTCGGGAAAACCCACTCCGCAAGGACCGGATGTATTCCGGTTCCGTTTGACGTAAAGTCCGCTGTTGTACACAGTAGCGCTGCCTTCTTTGGAAGGCGGGGGTTAGCCTGGTTGTGTTTTAGCTCATTGACAGTGTTCTCTGCGGTGTAAAAATACGCTTATTTTGTGGAAGAGAGTCCAGTACCTTGGGTCGAAATGCTAAACGGTACAGAGACAAGATGGCTGCTTAAAACGCTGTGATTGGTCCATTGTGTGTCGCGTTCAAACGTTGGTTTCTGTAGACTCTGGTTGTCAGTTTCATTTTTGCACACATTTCTGACAGTTTATTTGTGTTGTTTGAGTTCTATGCACGTAATATCGTCGAAGACTGGCTTTACCGCGGTGTTTTGCGATATTTATGACTGTTTTAGAACGTTGAAAAGACCGTTCCACGCTTTTGTTCGACCGACCGCAGGTCCGTGAACACACCGCTCGAACGGCACGTCACTAGTGGGTGGCGTTAGGTTTGGAAGACACAGTTTCCCATGAACACTTGGGTTTTAGAACTACAGTTCTGTCTTCGCTGTGATTGGTCGATTACGCTGTATGTGTTGACGCATGCGCAGTGGGTGAAGCCCGCTCCTCGTCAATTTTCACTTCAGCTGCTTGTCCCAGACGAGTTTCCGTGCTTGTTTGTCCATTACTGTCTTTGAAAAGACTGTTTAATCGCGGTGTTTTTGAGATTTTAGTGGGTGGACAGAGCCGGTTGCTCTGAAAAACTGCCGATCGCCATGTGACCAGGTCACGTGACACCGATTTTGCCGGTTTTATGAGGACCGACCTTATTTCTTTTAAACGCAGTTTAAAAGGTTTCACAGTTCAACCGATTTTGCTCACATGATTTCGTTTTTGTGAGCCTGGGTTCTAGAGCTTATCACGTTACGCTTTAGATCTGTCTGATTGATGTCTGTGTGGGCTGAAAGCTACGGCTGCGCTCACTGGTGATAACAGCGCCTCTATAGCGGTCAGATAGAGAAATTACAGTCGCTGTGATAAACTCACTTCCAGCGCTGTGACCCCTGCTGGTTACATTAGAAGACGCAGTCTTCCTGTAATGTGTACATCTTAAATGTTCCTGTTTTAAACGGGAAACATTTTGAGAATATTGTACTCACAGCACACTTTAATTTGATTTTCACATATAATCAAATGTTGATGGCAGAACAGTTACACAGATTTAATACAGACATGTATGTTTTTAGATAAAACTTAACAGTTTATCTTTAATTCTGTGCAAAACTGGCTCTCTGTCCCTGTTTTGTTTTAAACTGCGAGTTTAAAATAACACACATGAGGCGTCCTTTGTTTTGGTTTTCAAAAAAAAATCTCACAACGACAGCCGTTTTTGTTTGACCTTGTCACAGGTCGACAAATTACTAAACATCACTGATTTTTATTTCATTTAACATCTTGGATGTTTTCTGAGCAGCTCATACACTTTGCATATTTGCAAGCTGCGATATGAGACCCACTTTACTTGGTTTTTCACAGAAAATCAGTACAGAGATGGACGTTCAAACACGTGCACCAACCGAGGGGGCCTCCTCTCCTATCTATCCTAGGTGGATGGAATCTGCCTCATCGTATGCTAATTACTTAGCTGCTAGGAACGTCCGTCAGGATAAGTGGGAAAATCCCCTGTCATTCTACGACAGGCTAATCTCGGTCTACTCCGGGGGCAAACCTGTTCCTGGATTAGAGGAAAATATGGAGTTTAAACGTCTTTTCATTATGAATCTTATGCCTTTTCAAATGAAATGTGTTCATTTCAAGGTTGATTGCAAAAAAGATTCCATGGAAGTGATAAGACAATATGCTACGTCAGTTTTTGAGGCCGAAATACAACCTAGGATACCATCAGAGGTTTGTACAGGTCAAAAGGTCACATCCCACTCGCAGGAAGTAGTAGAGGTTCCCTCTCCTTCAAAGTGCGAGAGGTCACAGGTTTTTCATGATAACATACAACAGCATGGTGCTACGAGCTGTAGGAGTTCTTCTGCCCCCGCCCCTCAGGTTGAAAACCCTGAGATGAGCAGAGAACCACACAAGGTAGGTGTTCGCTCTCTAGATGAACCAAGATGGTTCAGATCGAACCAAAAGAGTTCTCACCTAGGTCTCACAGTGGGTGAACTTCGAGAGAAGTTGATGTCTGGGAACCGTGACCCTTTGAAAAGTGGTCTGTCCCGACATGTGCCCCCGAGAAGCGACCCTCCTGCCCCTGCCCCTCGAGCTGCACAGCTCGAGACATGCAATGAGTCACACATGCTCCAGATTATGGAAACGGCGCCTCCGCGCGAGGACGTGACTGAGGTTGTGGTTTGTTTGTCAAATGATTTGAATGTTACAGTGGTTGACCAAGCTGAGACAACGTGTGACGTTGTCCTTGATGATAACACAAACAACGTTGTTCAACCTGACGAAGCGACGCGCAGCACTGCCTTTTGCTACAACTCAGTGCACACAGTTGACAACAACAACGTCGACACTGACATAGATGCTGACAGCAAACAAATTGCTGAAGATCCGCATCCTGAAGGTCATGAGGCAGACAGCCATCATGATGCTGACAGCTACGACGATTACGCAGACAGAGTTGAGCGTACACAGAGGTGTGTGCTTAAACCTAGAAGGTTTCTGTGTAAGTTTATGAGAATGGGGCGCGCTAAGAAAGCTTACCTGCCACTCAGACTGGAAGGGGTCTTCGCGCGTGAGGCACTCCTGGATAGCGGCTCAGATGTGACTATCATGTCAGCCGAGCTGTTTGAGAGGCTACGGACCGCCGCTAACAGTGTTGGCAGAGAGATACCCCTGACAGAATGTGCTATAGAGTTGCAAGGACTCTCAGAAATGGGTACAACCCTGACAGCTATTGCCATGGTTCACATGCAGATGGGTGAGACGACAATTTGCCATCCGGTACATGTGTCTACGGTGGACTCCTGCCCATTTCTGGTCGGCCAAGATTTCATAAGTCGCTTTGAAGCGATTATAGATTATGGCAGTCAGACAATGTGGGCCACAGTGAGCAGTCCTCTGCCAATCGAGGTGCCTCCCCAAGGTCAGGACACTGACTGTCTAACAGCAGGTACCGCTGAGGTAAAAAAGGCTTCCCCAACTGAGACCACAGACCCGGTAAGTGAACCTTCATATACAGGTGAGACAGAGGAGACTCAACAATTGGACCAGGCTCTGGCCCATCACGAGGACCTCCTCTGCGAGCTGACACCTTCAGCACTCCCTGACCACTTCCTACCACAGGTGGAAGAGGGTGTGGAGATCCAAGAGTCCCACACCGATGACGCTGTACTGTCCTGTGGGACAGGTAATTCGGCATACAGCCAAGCTTTCAGTGAAGTCTTGGTTCAAGGACATCTGAGCCCACGTAGTGACAGTCTACAACACGCTGACAGTCACTTGGACTTCATTGTTACTGATTTTGAGGACCCCTCCTCAAACAAAAGGGGGGCAGACTCACACTTCCTACCACAGGTAGAGGACGGTGTAGAGATCCAAGGATCACACACCGAGAACGCTGTGCTGTCCTCTGGGACAGGTAATTCAGTCATCAGCCAAGCTTTCTATGAAACCTTGGTTCAAGAGCATTTGAATCTAGAACTACTCAGAGATGACATAGTTCTTACAGACTCAAAGAGCACCTCTTCATTCATGAAGTGGGAAGACATACATCACAACGACAGAGACGCGCCTGCGACGGCGCCGACAGTTGTGACACACCTGCATTACGCAGAAAGAGGTAAACGTACAGAGGTACGTTGGCCGAGACCTATAAGGTTCCTGTACAAGGTTCCCCATAAACTGCGCGAACAGCTTAAAAAAAGCCAGCCTGCCAACTTAAAAAAAATGGCAAAGATACTGAACACACATTAATGTTAAATGAACCTTTGAAATTGTGAGGTTTTTTTTATGCTTGCAGAAAAATGTCTAACAGTGTTAAACAATGATGACAAAACAAGGAAGTCCTGTATAATATTTAATACTTTAACTTTACTTTTTCCAGCTGGTTTTTATTCAGCTCTGACCGGTTCTGTAACAGATGACTACTACCTTTCTGTTAGTGCATGAAGAAATTGTTTTATATGGTACTATCTGAGCAACATTGACGGTGTATTTGTAGTTTTTTGCTGCTGGTCCTTGCTCCTCCATCTGCAGCTTCACTGAGCTCTTCTGGAGTTTCCATCCATTTCATATGAAGTTTTGCCTTGACAAGGACATATCAGAAAACAGATCAGTATTACTACAGTAACAGTAACAACAACAAGAAACTTTAAACAGTTTATTTCACAATAACACAGCTGTCCACTCTGTTTAAAATCAGACAACGTTATGTACAAAATTATAAACCCAACCTAAACTAGGCTGACCCACTTCTATGAACTAAACACCGGGACAAAATCATGGCAAAAAATTATGGCACAACTCCAACAAACCGAATTTATACACTCACCAGTGTCTGGAACAAACTAGCAGTTATTTTGGGACATGGAGGAAGTTATATCAGGACGTGTCACCGCTGATATCAGGACATTCATCTCCTTTTTGTTATGGCCGACACATGAGCTCCCTCGTGTTGTTTCCAGCAGGAAACAGTCAACAGAAAGTCCGTTTTCTATCTTTTTACCTTTGGGCCATGTGACCGGACATTTCATCCAATTACAGAGCAAGTTCGGACCATTGCAAAACCGACTTAGATTTTAACCAAAAAAAAAGAGCGACAAAGCTTATTTTAGCGACCCGGAAACATGGTGGATCAACCAAATTCTATCCCGTAATGCTTTGCGCCGTGGACCATAATGCTTTGCGCTGCTGTCCAGTGATGTCACGCTCCAAAGATCTATTATGCGTCACCGCTGACAACCCGAAATATGGGCCGGAGGTTTACCCTGCTGCAAATGGTGGCCACAGGAGCTGCACTGAATGGACTTTAACAAGATTAACACGGTAAAAACAATTATTTGTTTGCTGAAAATTATAGCAACGATGTGTCTTAGCTGAACCGTTCCTTAATAAATGCACAAAATGGTCAAATCAGCTGGATTTAAAAAGTAGTTTCGCTACGTGCACCCGCACGGTGGTGGCCGCAGCATTTTCTTTAAAATTTAGCTAAATAAACACTTAAAAATATATATTTCTTAGCTGACATTATAGCACAAAGGTTCCTAAGCTTAACCGTTCCTTATTAAATTCACGAAATGGTCAAATCTGCTGGATTTAAATTGTTTCGCTTTGACGTCGTCTAAACGGTCGCGCGCGCGCTACGAAAATAAATTGTAAATAAATCGAATTTTAGCTCAAAAATCTCTTATAGCTAACAGTTTGTAAATGTCCATCTAGTGATTACTTTGTGTAAGTTTCAACAAAATCTGTCCTGTGGTTCATGAGCTATTTTGCAAAATAGTACCCGTTAAAACACAGAGCTAACGCTAAACCATCTACGGTTATAAAACGTCGAATTTTATCTAAAACATCTCATACAGCTAACAGTTTGTAAATGCCCATCGAGTGATTACTTTCTGTAAGTTTCAACAAAATCTGTCCTGTGGTTCTTGAGTTATTTTGCTAACAAACACTGAGCTAACAGTAGTTCATACCTCCAGAAAGCAGGAGGCCGGGCTGCAACAGAGTCAGTCCGACCAAAGGAGGCTGCCGTCGGACACATGAGGTGGGAATGGTCGGTGTACCCTAGCGGACAAAAGTGATACTGCACCATTTTTTGCCAAAAGGAAAAACTGTCATATCTGAGCCAAAAATTGGTCTAAAAATGTGGGCAAAAATCCATAAATATGTCGCTTCGCCCTATAAGTTGCAGGGCATGCAAATTAGGAAAAAGGTGTGACTTATACACCGGAAAATAAGGTAAATATTATCACAGAGTACCCAACAACACTGCACAGTAAGATCTGTACCTCTAGAGTTGCGTCGCTCACGGTGGCTGCATGTTGGAGAAGCAACTTTAACTTTCTTCTTTTTTTCCAGGATGAAAATCACTTTTTGTTTTTGTTTGTTTTTTGGATGAATGTTTCCTCTGGTATCGGACGCTGTGCAGCTGGAAAGATTTTTACTGAAACCTTTTTACTTTTGGACATATGTTGTGATGCGTAACCGTGGCAACAAGGTGGTTTTTGCAACCGAGAGCAGCTGATTAACATCTCAAACCTCAAATACCTCAACTACATCCCCAAATCCCAAATTAATTTAAATGGAGGCGCCGTGGACGAATTCCCAACTACCTGGGGGCGGTGCTCGAGTACCTGACCATGAAGATCCTGGAGCTGGTGGGGAGCACGGCTTGTGACAGCAGAAGGTCCAGGATCATCCCGGTACTTGCAGCTGATCATCTGCAATGACGAGGAGCTTGGCAGCTGCTGTGAGGAGTGACCATCGCTCAGGGAGGAGTTCTGGCTGGCATTTGGGCGGTCCTGCTGCCCCGGAGGGCCAAGAGAACCAGCGAGTCCGCTGCAGGTGAGCCTTCCTGCCCACATCCAGCAGCATCTAGAACAGGGGTCTGCAACCTTTACAATCAAAAGAGCCATTTCTGCCCCTTTGTTCACTAAATTAAACATGTCCGGAGCCACAATACCTGCTACAACTGGGATTCTCAACTGGTGGACCACAGACCACTTTAAGTTTGTTAGAGGACAATTTTCTGACCAATAGGGTAGTTTTCTGGCCATTATAGAGCTGAAAATATCTAATGATTTGTTGATATTTTTACATTTGAAGACAAAAAAAACAACAACACAGGATTATTGTAAAGGAAAAATAATGTGTTCTTTCCCATAAAAAAAATAACAATGAACTATGCAGGTCTAGGTAAATTATTTTAACTGTGGAAATTTAAATATCCCACTTTGAATAAATGAAGTTCAAGTAAGTTTTACTCCTATTAGTTCTAGTATTCACACATTTGCAAAGGAAATTACAGGAAAAACTGCTAAAACTAACCTTTTTTGTTGTTATAAGAACAAATAAAATTCAGTTTAAATTTAGTTTTGATCAAAGCTTGAAAGAGCCACTGCTGAGGGACCAAAGAGCTGCATGTGGCTCCAGAGCCACAGGTTGCAGACCCCTGGTCTAGAACAACTCTTGAATAAAACTAGAATGTTCAGTGAACATTTCTCTTCACATCTCACCTATCTTGAGACTCCAGCTCGTCTTTGTAACGTATTTTAGATCTACAGTCACTACTTTGATTCATTGTTAACATAGCTGTAATCTATGTGCCAGTGTGGCTCATGAGCCGTGCTCACACATGCACTCACCTCCATGTTTTTCCATTAGACTGCTTAAACTAAAAGAATGTAAAGATCTCTGGCTAGCAGAACTTAGCAAACATCTGTTCCCAAAGCTTCTGTTGTGTTAGAGAGTTTTTCAGCTGCAGGATTTTATCACCAGACATCCCAGCTGTTTGAAAACGACTGTTTCATGAGCCAAAACATGATGTTCTAAATCACATATGTCGAAGTCGAGGCCCGCGGGCCAGATCCGGCCCAGAAATTAATTATCTATGGCCCCCTGGATGATATTTAATTACTATTAGAAATGGCCCGCAGGCCACAGCCGCCCGCTGGTGTTTTGCACGCACCAACACTACATTCCCCACAATGCAACGGTAGTAGGGGCGGGGCAGATCCGATCCTGAGTCGTGTCTCATGAACCCAGAGTAATAAGACCCGCCTCACGTCACATTCAGGAAATCCATTTCATAGTTTGCAGCCAGCTACAGCCTGAGGACTGAGTGAGTAGCACTTTAGCTAACAGCTAGCCAACTTTTCATTGTAACATGTCCGCTGTGTGGAAGTATTTTACACTAAACACTGCAAGACAGCAACGTGCAATGTCTGCAGAGCCATAGCGCCACATTAAACTGCGGTCAAGTTAGTTTTACGTTGGACATTCGAGCTCTGGGGCTTCAGCGGGACGCCACTCTCGCTGAACTGAAACAGGGAGACCGACCGCGGCCAGCTGCGTCCAGTCCGACCCGCTGTCTGACCGTCTCGTAGGAGGGACAGGCTGAGAGCGGCTGACCGAAATCAGAGCGCCCGCCCCGGATTGAACAAGAAAAACACACCGCTGAAGCCACGGAGCTCAAATGTTCACCGAGAAGTTTCTAAACTTCATCATAATTAATGACAGACAGCTCTCAGCTGTAGAAAATGAAGGATTTCACAGCTTGATACTTGCAGCCAACAGTAAACAATCATAAAAAAGTATATTAATTAAAAATCATGAGAACAATGTGTTAAAAAAACAAAATGAAACATAAACAGCTACATTATAAAACAATGTAAAATACTAAAAACAGGAACATGTCTATGTTTGTTTATGCCAAGAACTTAGCAGATGTAAAGCTATTTAATATTTTATTTAATCAATTTATTCATTCATTTAAAAGAGATGAAATAAAACAAATTCATCAAAAATAAAACATTGAATGAAAAGAGTGCAGAAAGAAGAAGAAAAAAGGATGGCATTAAGAAGGCCAAGGCCACGTATGCACAGAGGATCGAGGGACAGTTCACCTCACAAGACCCACGGAGCATGTGGAAGGGTATTAAATGCATAACAGATTACAAAGGCAAAAACAAACAATGCCCCAGGGACCCATCTCTGCCTGATGCCCTCAATAAGTTTTATGCACGTTTTGATGATCCAAACAGACCTGCTAGCACCAGACTCACCTCATCACCAGATGAAGAGCATCTCAGGGTGTCCGCAGCAGAAGTGAGAGGCAGTCTCAGAAAGATTAATCCTCATAAAGCAACCGGACCAGACAACATCCCAGGGAAAGTTCTGAAGGAATGTGCGGACCAGCTCTGTGAGGTGCTGGCTGACATCTTCACCACCTCACTTGCACTGGAGTCAGTTCCCACCTGCCTGAAGACCGCGACCATCATCCCAGTCCCAAAGAGCTCCACAGTGACTGGTCTGAATGACTATAGACCGGTGGCCCTCACCCCGATAGTCGCTAAATGTTTTGAGAAACTGGTCATGTCCCACATCAAGGCAACCGTCAACATCAACGAGGACCCTCATCAATACGCATACCGTGAGAACCGATCAACAGAGGACGCCATTTCTTCCGTGGTCCACACTGCTCTCACCCACCTGGATCAGAAGGACTCATACGTGCGTCTGCTCTTTGTGGACTTCACATCTGCCTTCAACACCATGATCCCCCAAACTCTGATAGACAAACTATCTACACTTGGACTAAGCCCCTCTATTTGTAACTGGGTACTAGACTTCTTAACAGACAGACCACAGTCCGTGAAGATCCACAACTTCTCCTCCTCCACCATAACCCTCAGCACTGGCTCTCCTCAGGGATGTGTGCTGAGCCCCCTTCTGTTCACTCTGCTCACATATGATTGTACAGCCACACTTCCAGGCTGTCATATTGTTAAGTTTGCAGATGATACAGCGGTGGTGGGATGCATCACAAACAATGATGAGTCCAGCTACAGACAGGAGGTGGAACACCTGGAGAGCTGGTGCAAAGAGAATAATCTTCACATGAATGTGAAGAAGACAAAGGAGATGATTGTGGACTTCAGAAGGAACAAACACACCCATGCCCCACTGAAAATAGGTGGGTCTGCAGTGGAAGTGGTCTCCAGCTACAAATACTTGGGTGTACACATGAATGATAACCTCAGCTGGAGCAACAACACCACCAGCCTGATCAAGAAAGGTCATCAGAGACTCTACTTCCTCAGACGGCTGAGACGAGCTGGTCTGAGCAGCCCAGTCCTCACCTCCTTCTACAGGTGTGCAGTGGAGAGCATCCTGTGCTCCAGCATCAACGTGTGGCATGGAGGCTGCACAGTTGAAGAGAGGAAAGCTCTGCAGAGAGTGGTGAAGGCTGCACAGAAGTCTGTTGGAGTCAGTCTCCCCACCATCACAGACATTTACACCTCCAGATGCAGGAAAAGAGCCACCTGCATCATGAAAGACCTCACTCATCCAGCACACTCACTCTTTGCCCCACTCCCCTCAGGACGGAGGTTGAGGAGCATCAAGTGTAGAACCACTAGACTGAGGAACAGCTTCTACCCTGAGGCTGTTAGACTCATGAATAAATAAAAATAAAATAAAAAATAAACACTGCAAAATATCACATCATACTGATGCTGATCTGTTTTCTTGTTGCTGTGTTCATCTGTGACCATCTGCTCATACAAACTCATGTTCGTGCTGCTGTGTATTACTAGTTGATGTTTTTCTTAGTTAGTTCTAGATGTTATTACTGTTTTTCTCTTTCATTTGTTGTTGGATGTAACTGGGACCTCGTGTACATAATCTCGTTTTCATCTCATGTACCACATGCGGTGCAATTGACAATAAAGACTCTCTGACTCTGACTCTGAAAAATCGTATATCACCCCCTTATAATAAACATTGAACCAGTCCGGCCCTTGGCTTGTAGCAAATTTGGTTTTTTTTGGCCCTCGGTGTATTTGACTTTGACACCCCTGATCTAAATCATAACCCTCGCTAAGATGCTTCTCTGGTTTTAAACAAAAACAAAGTAATAAATATTTGATGATTCAACGACAGATTTGATTAATGTTTTACAGCTGAACCTCTTGTGAAAGTGCAATCACAACAGAGTGAATAAAATATCTAAATGTTTGTTCTTTTCCAACGGAGGAGCTGCAAACCTTTTACCAAGCAGCAGCAGAACAGTTCCCCTCGTCCTGAGGCGTCCGGGAGCTCCTCTGATGTGTTTTTGATGTGGTGGGTTGCTGTAAGACGTCTCTCTGAGACGAGTGTGGGGGGTCTCCCAGCTGAAGCTGTTTCTTCAAAGGGGCTTCTCTGTGGATGACACAAGTTAGATGATTTCTGAGTCGTGAGTCAGCCAGTGTCAGTTTTCCATCTTTGCTTCTCCTTTGGTCCTTTCTGTGGTGTTCACTCTGAAGGATGGAAGACCTCCCTGACACAACAGTGTTTGATCTCTGGACCAGCGGGTGCGTTCTGCTTGTGCTTTCATCCATTCACTGAACAAACTGATAAATACAGGCCCTGTTTACGCTCCGCATCCGTTGAGCGAACCATTCGGCTGTTTGTGGACTGGACCTGGGCCCTGTTCTGTCTGAAACTGGAGCTTATTGAATCAGAGTGGAGATGTGCAGGCAGAGGCGGCTCCAGGGGGGAGCTAGGGTGTGCTATAGCCCCCCCAGAAAAGTCCCAGCACCCCCTTAGCACCCCCAAGAAAATATCAGATTTTTTTTTCCATCTGAGTTAATATTCTTTAACATGTGGTTGTTACCGATCGATCTACGTTCCCACCCTCATCTATGGTCATGAGCTTTGGGTTATGACCGAAAGAACAAGATCTCGGATACAAGCGGCTGAAATGAGTTTTCTCCGCAGGGTGGCTGGACTCTCCCTTAGAGATAGGGTGAGAAGCTCAGTCATCCGGGAGGGACTCGGAGTAGAGCCGCTGCTTCTCCACATCGAGAGGAGCCAGTTGAGGTGGCTCGGGCATCTGGTTAGGATGCCTCCTGGACGCCTCCCTGGTGAGGTGTTCCGGGCATGTCCCACCGGGAGGAGACCCAGAGGAAGACCCAGGACACGCTGGAGGGACTATGTTTCTCGGCTGGCCTGGGAACGCCTTGGGATTCCCCCGGAGGAGCTGCTCCAAGTGGCTGGGGAGAGGGAAGTCTGGGCCTCCCTACTTAGGCTGCTACCCCCGCGACCTGACCCCGGATAAGCGGAAGAAAATGGATGGATGGATGGATGGATGGATGTGGTTGTTGTGATATTTTCCTCGCAAATCACAACTAATAAAATTAAAAGAAATCAGTGATTATATACAGTGCTTTAAGTGGAAAAAAATAAGTGCCGGTACCCTCCCTAATGTCATAATAATATGCATACCTGCAAACTCAGAAGGGATGAAAAAGGTGACAAACGTTGCGCCAACCCCCCCCCCCCGAAAGATTTTGTAATTTTTTAACATGCTTCAGGTAAAAGTCATTTACTAACCTGATTTAGTCAAAGTCAACTTTATTGTCAGAACTGCAATATGTACAGGACATACACAGGATTGAAATTGCATTTCTCTCTCAGTCCCTCGGTGCAACAGTAACCATTTAAACACTAAACAATTAATAAACAAGCATAAAATGAATGAGGAAATAGGAAAGATTGTGTCAACCAAAAAATTAACAACCAACAACAGCAGCAAGTCAAATACAGCAGAACATTTTGCTAACAATGCGCTGCTCCGAGTCAACAGATGCATTTAAAAACTTAAGACTTATCTCTTCAGACAGGCTTTTGGTTAATTTTGTACATTGATTTTAGAGTTTGTTATGTTTTACCTTTCTGTATAGTACTTCTGTGATTTTATGATTTTATTTTTCCTTTTGTAAAGCACTTTGTGACTCTCATGTCTGTGAAATGTGCTATATAAATAAAACTTACTTACTAACAGTAAAAACTAGTTTCTTAAATATGCTGGTGAAGATGTTTTGCCAGAAATTTTGAATAAAGTAGATGCCATTTCCTATTTTAACAAGTTGTTAAACATCTATGTTTACCTACATGTAAACATGATTCACTAACTATTTTAGAGACATCTAACAAAATAAAGTCAGGTCCTGTGGACAGGTTAAAAAATTGTTGAAATTATTATTGATCATGCATCAGGATATTTTAGAAACACCTCATTTAACTAGTTCATATAGACATCATCCTGTTTTTAAATTCACTCCTGTGGCTAAAATAATAAAATTAATGTGATACTTTATCACAGTGGCTTTAGGGGTGCAATTGACTTTTATTTTGTTAATTTTTATTTAGTTTTATTTGTAACACAACATGCCATTTTACTAAACAATGGTTACACTGCATGTATAAAAATATTAACTTTACCCACACGTTGGAGGAGTTACTTCCGCTTCCCTCGCGCTCTGTCGCGCTGCAGTTTGTTTTTGTTTTTTTACAGATTTCGCTGTCCTGTCGTCTCCTCCCCCTGTCTATCCTGAGGCTGTGATTGGCCAAATGTCGCGCTCCACCAAAGATGTTTTATTGTCGTGAAGATGCATTACTCTTTCTTGAAATCCAGTCGGGGGAAATGATGCATTCTAATCTGCCACGGGTCTTTCAAGTGGAGAAGACGAAAATAAGTTCCGGAACGCACCTTACGCTTAAAATAAGTCCCGGTACTCTCAGGGTTAAATTTTAGAAGTGGCGGAACTGGGTACCGGTGAGTTCCGGCCCACTTAAAGCACTGATTATATCGAGTAAAAAAAAAAAACAATCTGATCCACCAGCTGAAGCCCACAAAGATGAGTGATGCTCTCAACACTGACCCAGTAAGGAGCAGAAACTGGTAACATGATGCCTCTGGTTATGCCATTTTTAGCTAATACAACTTGATAAATCATTTCCTGGCTTGCAGTGATAATAAATGACTTATCTGGTCACATTAAATAACTACTTTTAACCAAAATCCAAAATAAACTTTATTAAAATAGCCTCACTGCATCTAAATTCATGCGCGTATAAAACTGAGATAATTCCTGCTTAAAGAGTTAATTTTGCCTTAGACAAGAGAATTAAGCCTTGACTGATTTATTATTATTGCTTGTTTATTATTGTTGTTGATTTTTAGTTTGATTATTTTTGTAATAAAACTTAAAAGACAACTTTATTCGGATGATTATTCATTTGTTCTGGTATAGAACTCCCTGTAATAACATATTCACCCTTTACTAATCAGAATCAGTCACTGAAGTACTTTGTAGAATATATTGATTAAGTTGTTGTTGGTCAGTAAACTGACCAGTGGGTGCCAAACTTTAATGAATGAAAAATAAATAAAACAAATGTAGTGGGGCTGAGATGGAAAAAGTGGCACCCTTCTTCCTCCATCTCACCCTTCGTTATGGCTACAAGCTTCTACCCCGAGGTTGTTAGACTCATGAACCCCTAGTCTGAATTATCACTGTGAAAACAAATCACTGTAATACCATTTGGTTATGTGCTGCTGATCTCATGCTGCTGATCTATTTCATGTTGCTGTGTTCACTCGTCCTCATCTGCTCACACAGACTCATGTTCGTGCTGCTGTTGTTTGGCGCATTGTTTCGTACTAGTAGTGCTTAGTGTATTTTTAGTTTAGTGTATTTCTTATTTCATGTCTCGGATCTTTTTTACTGTTTTTCTTTACAATTTGTATTTTTGTTGGATGTAACTGGGACCCTGTCCATAGTTTTGTTCCACCTTATGTACCACATGTGATGTGAATGACACACATTGACCTTGAGAACTGAAAGAACAAATGATCCTTCATAGCATCCTCAGTAAAATGCTTAGCCCCCCTTAGCACCTGCAGAAAAATATCTCTGGAGCCGCCACTGTGTGCAGGTAACCTTCCTCATAGGTGTGAAGTGCTCTGCAGGGTGAGTTTTTCTGCACTGACATGTTCAATAAATGGCAGAGTTCTTCACAATGTCTCCTCTTACACCTTTAATCAGCACATATGGCGGTTTCAGTATAAATGCAATAATTTTATTGTGACAGTACAATAATTCATTATTGGTGGCGATATGGGCACATGGGAGGTGGTGGCGCAGAGGTTGGAGAAGGCGAGCCCATGATATGAAGGTCACCAGTTCGACTTCCCGAACTGACAACATCAAAATGTGGAAAATGTGACACACCCACACCTGCCTCCACCCTCATTTGACCCAGTCTGGGCCCTTGAGCAAGGCCCTTAACCCCCACCATCTGCTCCAATCAGGTCTCTCTCGAAAATGAGTCCTTGTGACTCAATGAGACTAACCTGTATAAATAAAGGTCGGATTAAAAAAAAATTTTATCTGGCCACCATGCCTGGCATGGAAACTGCAGCGTTTCAGGATACACTTGCTCTTTTTAAAAATTATTAGTCACCCTAATAAACCAATAAACATTGGAAAAACACTAATGTTTCCAGACGTCGTTCTCGTATAAACATGTAGAGCTGTGGATCCTTACAACGCAACGCTAACGAAATAACTGAGGTCATGGGTCAAACACATCTCCTCTTATTACAGCTCTGTAAAAATAATTTTCAGAGAGTCGTTGGTTGACATCAAAGTCCATGTTCAATAAGCCAGGTAAAAAAAATCCAACATTGTTCGGTCAGGTCATCTGGACAGTTTATTATTCTTTTTTTTTTTTTTGACGTTTCGCCCTCCATCCAAACATCATGGTTTATGCTCAATAATCCAGGTAAATCCATCTGCCCTCGGATGGAGAGTGAAACGTCTCAACAAAAAAGAAACTGTTCAGATGACCTGACTGAACATTGTTGGGTCGTTGGTCCAGCAGTGAACCTGGATGAAATGGCTAAAGATCTGTCTGCGTGGTGAGCAGGCGGTGTCAGTGATAGGTATTTCTATCATGAACCTACATACACAGTATGTTTATGTGTGTTGTTTACTATATGAAATTCTTGTTATATCGATTTTTTTCAGATTTGATTACATTTCTCCTTAAATAATTCACACAAGACAACAGACGTGAGATTTTTGACCCTTTGCAAAGAGGGAAGTTCACTCGATTAGGTCAGAATGAACTCCAACTTCCTAAGATTTGAGTCTGTCTTTTATTCAAGCGAGCGACACAAAAGCAATATCAGCGAGGTCAAGCACAGTTTCATCACATCTTCTCAGGCGATAAACTGGAGCCGAACATTTTGTTTGTAATCTGTTCTGGGAAACCTAATTAGATATCGTGCAGCATGACAGGTTTTGATAATCAGCTTTGTGCATCTAGTAAAAAAACAGGAATGTGGTCAGGTCAAAACCCTATGAAACTCAGAACACTTGAAGAACCAGTAAAGTAAAGTTTAAGATGTTAAAATATAAGGATTTAAAAACATAAAGATTTTTAAATACCTCTAACAGTCGGTGCTGTCAGGTTCTCAGACTCCTGCTGTGCGAGAACAAACTGTGGTGAAACATCTGAGATGGTGCTAAGAGCTAAATGTTCTTTTCATGGATTGAACCTGGCACCGGAGCTGTGCTTGGCCACGTTAACTTCACGAGACATTTCTCCTCAGATCTCACCCTGCTTTGAGACTCCAGTCCGTCTTGTCATGTTGTCAGACATGTTGACAAATCTGTCCCTGGAACATCCGCAGAGGGAGGAAGGATTTGAAGGGAAAGTTCAGGTAACACTGATGGTTGTTCAAATTAGACAATCCTTATTTGAAAATAGATTCTTGGCAGAGTAAATTGTAAACTGACTTTTCGTTTGTTGAGGACACGGTCTTGTGTCTCGACATTAAAGCAGCTGCTCTGAGCAGGGATCATTGTGTGAACCAGTGCTCCCAGTTATTCACTGATGCCTCTCTGTGTTAAACAGTCACGTCTGAACGGTGCTGCAGCAACAACAAGGAGCTCAGAGGTGATTCTGCACGAGAGAACATTTAAGTTTCTCACGTGAGCAACAATAATTAGACGTGACTTGCTGAAACAATCTGAGCAAATGTTAAAAGAACAATAAATCATGGAGGGAAGTGTGGAAGTTCTTTTGTGTTTCACGCCTTCAAGACTTCATTGATTTCACCTGTTTGGTGCTGCAGCAACAGAAATGAGACAGAAAACAGGCGAAATGCTTAAACAGGCGCTGTGCAGAAATCCAATAGTGGAGCAATGAGTTCATTCTGTTTGACTGCAAGGAAGTGAATTCATGTTTTTGTATTTAAGATGTCACAAATAATTTTAGATTTTCAGTCTGCAGCTTCTTGTTCATGTTTTTATATCCCATTTCTTCATCATCTCTTCCAGCACTCCAACATTTTTCCTGACAGCACACAGAGCGGCACTGGCAGAGCTGCCGCCTCTCAGCGAGAAGGTTGTCGGTTCAAATCCTGACCGGGGGGACCTTTCTGGGTGGAGTTTGCATGTTCTCTCTGTGTTCTCCACTTTCCTCCCACAGATCAAAAACATGTATGTTAGGCTGATTGGTAACTCTAAATTGTCCCTAGGTGAGAGAGAGAGTCATTGTTTGTCTCTTTGGGTCCTGATGGACTGGAGACCTGACCAGCGTGTCCCCCGCCTCTCACACAGTGAAGGCTGGACATGGGCACCAGTGACCCCAGCAACACCTAAAAGAAGAAGCGGGTAAAGATGATGGATGAATGGGAAGAAGAAACCTAAACATTAAATGGATGTGGCGAAGCAGTTACAATGCCAGTTTTATCTTGCATGATGTCTTTTTGCTGCAGCGCCTGAACATTCCCAGCATGCAGTGTGCAGTGAAAGGAGCAACGACACAAACAGGCACACAGAAAGATGCAGGGATGATTAAAGAGCTTGTTGAACTGTGGGCATTCTCACTTATTAAAAGGGTGAACAAGATAAGTTCACTCGTTATCACAATGTTAACACTTCCCTTCAAACTCTGGGACGTGCAACCGCAGCCTCCCAGGGCTCATGGCCCGGCTGCAAATTATTTTTCTTTCATATTTATTTCATCAGTGTGTTTATTTTCTTTTTAAATGTTTTATGAGGACAGAGATTTATTTGCAGAGGGCTATACGGGAATTTAAGAGCCTGTTCTGCCTTCCAGCTGCATCTGGGCCTTAAAATAAATATGACTTTCAGAATGAAGGTCTCGTATGTGATGACAAACGTGAGCAAGATGCTGTGAATTTTTCATGAAGTCGTAATGCTAAAATATTCCACTGGGTGCTCACTGTATTCCCACCTCTGCTCGTGTGTTCTGAAGTGGCATCTTGAATACGGCTTCAAATCCCCAAACATTCCAGACCCTTGCTGCTGAATGCAGGAGTCTGATGCAAAAACACTGATTTCCCCCCACAGACTCACCGACAGACGTGCACCCAGGAGAGTGGGGGTGGTGTTGGGGTGGGGGGTATGCAGAAACTGTGCAGAAGGAGAAGAGGAGAGGGGCACAAATAAAAAGAATGAAAGCAGAAAGAGGAGGCAACCTGAAGGAAGAGTTGAGCTTATTCATAAACTGAGAGCCTAACTTAGTAAAGATGGATGGATGGATGGATGGGTGGATGGATGGATGGATGGATGGATGGGTGGGTGGATGGATGGATGGATGGGTGGGTGGATGGATGGATGGATGGGTGGATGGATGGATGGATGGATGGATGGATGGATGGATGGATTTTATTCTTCTGATGTCAGCCACCACTGAGTTTTTTCACCAAACTAAAGTGGGCCAAGAACACAGCCAGATTTATCTTCTTTTAAGTTGCCAGCAGCTCAGCGACATGCTCAAACAGGTAATGTTTTTACAGCAGAACGAAATGATGCACATTTTGCCTGTTTGTGCTGTTATCTCACATCCAGCAGGTTTCAGCAGTTACATTTTTATGTACAGGTTGAAAATCATGTTTTCATAGGAGGAGCACAGACACGTGTCCCTGCATACCCATGGAATAAAACCAACTTTTCACTGTTTACAAGATTTTCAAGTCATTGTAATAATCAGCACGGCACACTGACAAAGAACATCAGCATGAAAGACTCAGATTTACTGCGGCTCTGATACAGTTTTGTTGCTCTGCTGTTATAAAAACTGCTACAGAACATATTAACTCATATCTGTAAAATATATGTTCTTGGATTCAGTAAGGCAGAGGGACAGAGACACAGCAACATCCAAACCAGAGCTTCACACCTGCTGTAGGACTTTAATAAACTGGAGTCTTTAGGGTTTTCATTGAGCTTCAGATCAAGAGCTAAAATGATGTAAAGTAGCTGCAGATTAATCAGGTCGGGCTAATTTACCAAATCGTCGAGTCTAAACATGTTGGAGTCCCACTGACACCAGCTGCTCCAATTAACACCTTTTAAAACTGGATCCTGACGGTCGAACCACCCAGAGATTGGAGCTAAGAGGCAAAACGAGCTAAAACACTGAATAAACTTATTATTTAGTTAATATTAGTTTTGATTGTGTTTGTTTTGCACTCTTCCAATGCTGTTTGCTCTGATCTGCTAACTCTTCCTCCCACTGACCACCTCCTCTGTAAAGAACTTTTAAAAACAAAACGAACAAAACAAACATGGATCTAACCCTCTGAGGCTCATTCATATTTAATAATGTCCTAAAACGTACACACAGATTGTAAAATGATTGGACGATTGTTGTTGCATGTAATACATGTGATTTTTCAAAGAAAACACAAACTAATGTTTACATTTTTATAATAAAAATAGCAGAAATGAAATAATGGATGAGATTTTGTGGCAGCACGAACGAAAACTCACTTCAAACGTAGTAAAAACTGTTTGAATCTGATTATTAGTTGAAAACTCCTTGCAAATAATCTAGTTTCTCCTTCACTGTCATGCCAAAAGATTCCTTGGATTTTATAAAAATTGAAGCAGCACAGACTTTTCTTTAAATCAGCAGTGAATCGTTTTGAAATGTCCATAAAAAGTGGATCAAACACCAACATTTTCCACATCACATCATGGTGAGTTCTGCCTCCAGACGATTTATCTCAGTTAATGCAAAGTCACTTTAGAAGGAACAAAACAAGTAGAGAGTATCATGAGACGTACTGGTCTCATGAATGTCTCCTGAGAAGTTACTGTTCTCATCGATGGCGCCTGACAGGTTACTGTTATCATCCATGGTGCCTGACAGGTTACTGGTCTCATCCATGGTGCCTGACATGTTACTGTTCTCATCCATGGTGCCTGACATGTTACTGTTCTCATCCATGGTGCCTGACAGGTTACTGTTCTCATCCATGGTGCCTGACAGGTTACTGTTATCATCCATGGTGCCTGACAGGTTACTGTTCTCATCCATGGTGCCTGACAGGTTACTGTTCTCATCCATGGTGCCTGACAGGTTACTGTTCTCATCCATGGTGCCTGACAGGTTACTGTTATCATCCATGGTGCCTGACAGGTTACTGTTCTCATCCATGGTGCCTGACAGGTTACTGTTATCATGCATTGTCCCTGACAAGTCACTGTTCTCATCCATGGTGCCTGACAAGTCACTGTTCTCATCCATGGTGTCTGACAGGTTACTGTTCTCATCCATGGTGCCTGACAGGTTACTGTTCTCATCCATGGTGCCTGATATGTTACTGTTCTCATCCATGGTGCCTGACAGGTTACTGTTCTCATCCATGGTGCCTGACAGGTTTCTGTTATCATCCATGGTGCCTGACATGTTACTGTTCTCATCCATGGTGCCTGACAGGTTACTGCTATCATGCATTGTCCCTGACAAGTCACTGTTCTCATCCATGGTGCCTGACAGGTTACTGTTCTCATCCATGGTGCCTGACAGATTTCTGTTATCATGCATTGTCCCTGACAAGTCATTGTTCTCATCCATGGTGCCTGACAAGTCACTGTTCTCATCCATGGTGCCTGACAGGTTACTGTTATCATGCATTGTCCCTGACAAGTCATTGTTCTCATCCATGGTGCCTGACAAGTCACTGTTCTCATCCATGGTGCCTGACAGGTTACTGTTATCATGCATTGTCCCTGACAAGTCACTGTTCTCATCCATGGTGCCTGACAGGTTACTGTTCTCATCCATGGTGCCTGATAGTTTACTGTTATCATGCATTGTCCCTGCCAAGTCACTGTTCTCATCCATGGTGCCTGACAAGTCACTGTTCTCATCCATGGTGCCTGACATGTTACTGTTCTCATCCATGGTGCCTGACATGTTACTGTTCTCATCCATGGTGCCTGACATGTTACTGTTCTCATCCATGGTGCCTGACATGTTACTGTTCTCATGCATTGTCCCTGACAAGTCACTGTTCTCATCCATGGTGCCTGACAGGTTACTGTTCTCATCGATGGTGCCTGACAGGTTACTGTTATCATCCATGGTGCCTGACAGGTTACTGTTATCATGCATTGTCCCTGACAAGTCACTGTTCTCATCCATGGTGCCTGACAGGTTACTGTTCTCATCCATGGTGCCTGACAGGTTACTGTTCTCATACATGGTGCCTGACAGGTTACTGTTATCATGCATTGTCCCTGACAAGTCACTGTTCTCATCCATGGTGCCTGACAGGTTACTGATCTCATCCATGGTGCCTGACAGGTTACTGTTATCATGCATTGTCCCTGCCAAGTCACTGTTCTCATCCATGGTGCCTGACAGGTTACTGTTCTCATCCATGGTGCCTGACAGGTTACTGTTCTCATCCATGGTGCCTGACAGGTTACTGTTCTCATCCATGGTACCTGACAGGTTACTGTTCTCACACATGGTGCCTGACAGGTTACTGTTATCATGCATTGTCCCTGACAAGTCACTGTTCTCATCCATGGTGCCTGACAGGTTACTGTTCTCATGCATTGTCCCTGACAAGTCACTGTTCTCATCCATGGTGCCTGACAGGTTACTGTTGTCATCCATGGCCCCTGAGAGGTTACTGTTCTCATCCATGGTGCCTGACAGGTTACTGTTATCATGCATTGTCCCTGACAAGTCACTGTTATCATCCATGGTGCCTTACAGGTTACTGTTCTCATCCATGGTGCCTGACAGGTTACTGTTATCATGCATTGTCCCTGACAAGTCACTGTTCTCATCCATGGTGCCTGACAGGTTACTATTATCATGCATTGTCCCTGACAAGTCACTGTTCTCATCCATGGTGCCTGACAGGTTACTGTTCTCATCCATGGTGCCTGACAGGTTACTGTTATCATCTATGGTGCCTGACAGGTTACTGTTATCATCTATGGTGCCTGAAAGGTTACTGTTATCATGCATGGCCCCTGACAGTTTACTGTTCTCATCCATGGTGCCTGACAGGTTACTGTTCTCATCCATGGTGCCTGACAGATTACTGTTATCATGCATTGTCCCTGACAAGTCACTGTTCTCATCCATGGTGCCTGACAGGTTACTGTTATCATGCATTGTCCCTGACAAGTCACTGTTCTCATCCATGGTGCCTGACAGGTTACTGTTCTCATCCATGGTGCCTGACAGGTTACTGTTATCATCTATGGTGCCTGACAGGTTACTGTTATCATCTATGGTGCCTGAAAGGTTACTGTTATCATGCATGGCCCCTGACAGGTTACTGTTCTCATCCATGGTGCCTTACAGGTTACTGTTATCATCCATGGTGCCTGACAGGTTACTGTTATCATCTATGGTGCCTGAAAGGTTACTGTTATCATGCATTGTCCCTGACAAGTCACTGTTCTCATCCATGATGCCTTACAGGTTACTGTTATCATCCATGGTGCCTGACAGGTTACTGTTATCATCTATGGTGCCTGAAAGGTTACTTTTATCATGCATTGTCCCTGACAAGTCACTGTTATCATCCATGGTGCCTGAAAGGTTACTGTTATCATGCATTGTCCCTGACAAGTCACTGTTATCATGCATGGCCCCTGACAGGTTACTGTTATCATCCATGGTGCCTTACAGGTTACTGTTATCATCCATGGTGCCTGACAGGTTACTGTTATCATCTATGGTGCCTGAAAGGTTACTGTTATCATGCATTGTCCCTGACAAGTCACTGTTATCATCCATGGTGCCTGAAAGGTTACTGTTATCATGCATTGTCCCTGACAAGTCACTGTTCTCATCCATGATGCCTGACAGGTTACTGTTATCATCCATGATGCCTGACAGGTTACTGGTCTTATCCATGGTGCCTGACAGGTTACTCTTATCATCCATGGTGCCTGACAAGTTACTGTTCTCATGCATGGCCCCTGACAGGTTACTGTTCTCATGTATTGTCCCTGACAGGTTACTGTTCTCATCCATGGCCCCTGACAGGTTACTGTTCTCATGCATGGCCC
>JBBPBX010016757.1:0-38037 GCA_038048925.1 Garcialebias charrua | reverse complement strand
AGAGGCAAGCAGTGTGCATTATTCATCCCTGCTGACACATCAGAATCTGTGATTCATCAGGAGAAGGGCATCAGTCAAGTCACAACCCATCTCTTAGTCTTCACTCATGTGTGCACACACAGAGACAAGATGAGCACACACATAATTGGAGATGGCCTCATGGTTGGAAAAGAAAAAGGTAATTATGGGTCTGACTCTGCAAAGAGATCCTTCGAAACAGACCGAGACTCTGATACATTTCTTCATAAGCTGACAGGTAAATAATGAGTGTCTAACACATCTATATCTGTCCATCCACTGTCTTTTACCCACTTCTTGTTTCTGGGTCACAGGGTGCTGGTGTTCATGTCCAGCTGTCTGGACTTGGTGGGGTCCACCCTGAACAGGTGTACCCCACCCCGTCCTAGTCCCGTTTTTGTCATATGGAGGAAACCGGCGTATCTGGAGAAAACCCACATGCACAAGAACAGAACCGGCAAACTCCACCCTGAAAGGCTGGAAGGAGTTCCTGCTTCCTGTGAGGTGACACTCTAACCACTGCGCAGTGTCGCTTGTCTAATGTGTGCTTGTATAAATAGTTATAGCCATGTATGCCATTTATGGTTTTTGGATAATTATTCCTGAATATGTCTTGATATTTTATTAACTAACTTTTATCAAAAATACTTGTTACTTGTTAACTGTGCATAAAAGTTAGCTTATTGTTGTTATTGTCTACTGTTGTCTGTATTTTATATGTTCTGTCTGCAACAGGTCTCACTTGTAAATGAGTCCCTGTGGCTCAATCAGACTAGCCTGTATAAATACAAGTTGATTTAAAACATTTTAAAAATCATGCATTAAAGGCAAACGAAAAACACTAAAAGGCTCCCCAGTCTTTGCATTTTAGTTCTGTCCTTTGTACTTGATCATTTTTGTTTCGCTTCATGTGCTTTAAAGTTTAATCTTCCACTTTAACCTCTGACTTCCATGTGCACTTTTCTAAAATTAATCTTTTTTTATTTGAGCTTTCATCCCTTATGTTTAGGTTTTTAGATTGGTTTAGATGTGCACTGCAGGAACGTTGTCCTTCCATAGTTCAGTTGTTGACCCGTTTGTGTTGGGACTTATTTCTAAAGCAGGAAAATACACTGCCTGGCCCCCCAAAAAGGTCACACTAATATTTTGTTGAACTGCCTTTAGCTTTGATTGCGGGATGCATTGTTTTGATAAGCGTCTGCAATGTCACAAGATCTATTTCCATCCAGTGTTGCATTCATTTTTCACCAAGATCTTGCATCGATGACTAGACATGATGGAAGTACCGGTATCACTTCACCTGCCTCTCTTCTTACCCTGATGAACCCATCACTCTGAAACAGGGTAAATCTGGACTCATCAGACCACATGACCTTCTTCCATTGCTCCACAGTCCAATCTTTATGCTCCTTAGCAAATTGAAGCCTTTTTTCCAGTTAGCCTCACTGATTAGTGGTTTTCTTAAGGCTACACGACTGTTCAGTCCCAATTCCATGAGTTGCCTTCGCATTGTGCGTGTGGAAATGCTCTTACTTTCACTATTAAACATAGAGCTTCTGTTGTTTTTCTTTGATTTGGCTTCAAACGTTAAATGATCGACGATCACGGTCATTCAGGATTTTTTTCCTGCCACATTTCTTCCTCGAAGACGATGGGTCTCCACTATCCTTGTAATAATGCGTTGGACAGTTCTTAACCCAATTTTAGTAGTTTCTGCAAACTCCTTAGATGTTTTCTTTGCTTGATGCATGCCAATGATCTGACCCTTCTCAAACAGACTGACATATTTTCCACGACCACGCGATGTGTCTTTCAACATGGTTGTTTAAGAAATGAGAAGCAACTCATCGCACCAGTTGGGGTTAAATAAGTTGTTGCAACTGAAAGATAATCGTCCATGCAGTAATTATCCAATAGGAGGCTCGTACCTATTTGCTTAGTTAAGTCCAGATGGCAACTCTTTTTTTTTTGTCAGGCAGTGTACTACTATGTGTGTACTACTATGTGTGTACTACTAAATGTGGTAAAGAGGTGAAAAGAGAGTCCAGGCAGGATGGAGTGGATGGAGAAAAGTTTCAGGAGTGATTTGTGACAAAAAGGTGTCAGCAAAGGTCAAATGAAAAGTTTACAAGACAGTGGTGAGACCTCCAAACCTCCTCTTACTACTGTCCTCTCTTATATCTCTTATATATGAGCGGAGTAAACAAGAGGTTAGGAGAGAGGAAGTGAGTAGAAAAGGCAGAAGAGAAGGAAAATAGGTTGGAGAAGTTTGCTTCCTTTCATTTAATCCATTTTCCCTGCATCAATGAACAGTTTATTTGTTTCTTATACCGGTAGTAACTGCCTACGTATTTACAACACTGATCTCTGAACAAACAGGGGTGTTCCTGATTATGTATTTCTATATATCAATGCATTTCTGGAGTCACTGAATCAAATCCCTGCCCAGAGACCTTTCTGGGTAGAGTTTGTATGTTCTCTCCGTGCATGGGTGGGTTTTCTCCGGATACTCCAGCTTCCTCCCACAGACCAAAAACATAAATGTTAGGTTAATTAATAACTCTAAACTGTCCCTAGGTGAGAGTGAGTGGTTGTTTGACTCGTTTGAATCTACCGGTATGTGGCCCAGTGATGGACTTGCGACCTGTCCAGGGTGTACCTCACCCCTTGTACAGTGACTACTGGGTATGGTCACGAGTGATCCCCATGACCCTGAAAGGAAGATGCGGGTATAGATAATGGATGGATGGATTTGTTTGTATTTGGTATTTTGTTAACTGCATTTTTTTATTTTGGCAGGTCAAAGGCTTCAGTGGGAAAAGAGCATTCTCCACGGAAATCCCTTCGTATTAAAGAAGCACAAACCCTCAGTGGTGAATCAACCCATAAACATGTGAGAACAAGACTACTACTGTAAAGGTTCAATTTTTGTTGTAATTGTTGTTGTCACCTTGATAGAAAAGTGCAGAATTTGACAGTAGGCTGTGAATAATCTATTAACAACAACGCAAAATGCATACTTATGACTTTTTCTTTTTTTCCAGGCTTTTTGGAGGTGATCAAAGGTCTTAAGGTCATTGTGACCTTGAACTAGCATCCATCTCATTCTCATGAACGCATATATGCAGCGCTTTAAAGAAATTTATTCAAATGAACACTCACTTGGCCTAAGGATGAGCTGCTTGGATTTTAGTGGTCAAGGTTAGGATCACATAACCAATCATTCTGTTCTCTTTATATTCCAGGACATTGAATCCAGAGAGGCTGAGGCAGACATTGCGGAGAAGACCATGGGCATCTACACTGTCCGAGCAGAGGGTCGTGGTCCTGATGGTCCAGGTAATGGACGCTTTGCTGATGTTGGTGTTGTGCATGCTACATACATACATGCATGCTACATACATACGTACTACATACATTCATACTACATACATACAGAATACATACATACATCCATGCTACATATATGCTACATACATATATACATGCTACATACATATATACTACATACATACATATTACATATATACTACATACATACATATTACATATATACTACATACATACATACATATTACATACATACATATTACATATATACTACATACATATTACATATATGCTACATACATATTACATATATGCTACATGCATACATACATATTACATATATACTACATGCATACATACATATTACATATATACTACATGCATACATACATACATACATATTACATATATACTACATACATACATATTACATATATACTACATAAATACATACATATTACATATATACTACATACATACATACATATTACATATATACTACATACATGCATACATATTACATATATATTACATACATACATATCACATATATATTACATACATACATATATACTACATACATACATATTACATATATACTACATACATACATATTACATATATACTACATACATATTACATATATACCATACATACATATTACATATATACTACATACATACATATTACATATATACTACATACATATTACATATATACTACATACATACATACATACATATTACATATATACTACATACATATTACATATATACTACATACATATTACATATATACTACATACATACATACATACATATAACATATATACAACATACATACATACATATTACATATATACTACATACATACATACATACATATTACATATATACTACATACATACATATATACTACATACATACATATTACATATATACTACATACATACATACATTATACTACATACATACATATATACTACATACATACATACATATATACTACATACATACATATATACTACATACATACATATATACTACATACATACATATATACTACATACATACATACATATATACATATATACTACACATACATATATACTACATACATATTACATATATACTACACGCATACATACATATTACATATATACTACACGCATACATACATATTACATATATACTACACGCATACATACATATTACATATATACTACACGCATACATACATATTACATATATACTACACGCATACATACATATTACATATATACTACACGCATACATACATATTACATATATACTACACGCATACATACATATTACATATATACTACACGCATACATACATATTACATATATACTACATACATACATACATATTACATATATACTACATACATACATATATACTACATACATACATATTGCATATATACTACATACATACATATTACATATATACTACACGCATACATACATATTACATATATACTACACGCATACATACATATTACATATATACTACACGCATACATACATATTACATATATACTACACGCATACATACATATTACATATATACTACACGCATACATACATATTACATACATACTACACGCATACATACATATTACATACATACTACACACATACATAATACATACATACTACATGCTACATACATACATGCTACATAACACATATGCAGTGCTTTAAAGAAATTTCTTCAAATGAACATTCACTTGGCCTAAGGATGAGCTGCTTAGATTTTAGTGGTCAAGGTTAGGATCACATAACCAATCATTCTGTTCTCTTTATATTCCAGGACATTGAATCCAGAGAGGCTGAGGCAGACATTGCGGAGAAGACCATGGGCATCTACACTGTCCGAGCAGAGGGTCGTGGTCCTGATGGTCCAGGTAATGGACGCTTTGCTGATGTTGGAGTTGTGCTGGAAGGTGTGGAAGTCCTCCATAACCTACAGAGTGTCAGCCATGCGTGCGTGATGCTTTATGGACTGATCTATGCACTCAACTTGAGCTATCCGAAAAGCCTGACCCGTACATTCGAGGTGTACCAGAAAATCCTGATGAACCTGGACTCAGCCAAGCTGTCACCAAAAGTACAGACACTGAAACTCAAATTGCCCCAGTGATTTGGCTGGCAATAATGCACATACACAGCTACCTGATTTTTTGTCAGTTTCTCCATCATACAGACTGTTTAAATCCCTTATAGTTTTTGAAGGGTGTGTCAGGAAAATACCTGTTTAATGTTCTTTTTTTTTTCTTTTGATGTTGAAGCACTTAACAGGAAGTGATGTGTGAATGTGGCTGTGTAGGTGAGTTCTTATGCAAGTTCATAGATGGTTGGTTTCTAAAATGTTTTAGCGGGACATATTGTATTACCTCAGCTCAAACCAGATTTTTTTTCTTGAATTGTTTCCAGATTCAGTGGAGTTAAGTGTTACAAAGATTTGTTCTAAAAGGTGCTTAAGTTTCTACAAAATCCACTAAGGTGAAGTCTTTATTTTTTTTACTTGTAATATTTTAGGAAAAGTATGGCCAAAATGGGACCTATGGTCTTGTGAATATGCACAAGTGAAACTTTAATTTTGATATTATAATTTTGTGTATTTAATATGATTTGAAGTTTAATAAAGATGTTGAAAGAACAACAACTGATTGCTTCATTAAGATTGTTGGTATGAATGGAAAGGAATTGCATAAATGTTATGCATTTTGATTAATTTAGTTCATTACATATGCATAAATGACATGTAATTAAAATAAATATATGCTATTTATATTGAATAATAAACCTGATTATTATGCAAATTAAAATAATATTCTTTATGTATTTGAAATAAATACCCTCAAGATTATTCATTTAGAGTAATTATATGTTATTAATTCTGAATACATAAACCTGAGGGTTATGCATTTAAAATAAATAGGCCTTATTACATGAATGAATATGCATCATGTAAGGTTTATTTCATAGGTTTGCCTTAAAATTATCTAATAAAAAGACACGCAATTTTGTCATTTAATAAAATTACATAAATCTTAAAAATTGGGGTTAAATATTTCTGTGAGTGTATGTTGTATGGTCTGGAGACAGTGTCACTGACAAAAAGACAGGAGAAAGAACTGGAAGTAGCAGAAATGAAGATGTTGAGGTTCTCCTTAGGAGTGACAAGGATGGATAAGATCAGGAATGAGATCATCAGAGGTACAGCACATGTTGAACAACTGGGAGATAAAGTTAGGGAGGCCAGACTGAGATGGTTTGGACATGTCCAGAGGAGGGACAGTGGTTTGGACATGTCCAGAGGAGGGACAGTGGGTATATTGGTAGAAGGATGTTAGAAATGCAGCTGCCAGGAAAAAGACAAAGAGGGAGGCCAAAGAGGAGATATATGGATGCAGTTAGAGAGGACATGAAGGTAGTTGGAGTGAGGACAGAGGATGCAGAGGACAGAGTGAGGTGGAGGAGGATGACTCGCTGTGGCGACCCCTGAAAAGGGAAAAGCCGAAAGAAGAAGAAGAAGTCAGGCAGTGTACTAGTGTTGACTGTTGTAGCAGAAATACATTTGAGTTTCATTTGTTCTGATTAATTAGTTTCTTGTTTTCCCATAATATTACCATTTATTTTGTATATTCTTGCATTTTATGCAGTTAGTCCCCCTGAATTGACTACAAATCATGTAAGACGTGTTAATTGTCTCATCTTAAAAATGTCTTCATTTACCATAAATTTTTTGAACACTTTGATACAATGACACAGTAATATCATATTGTTAAATAGTTGTTAATTCATTTAAACAAAGGGATTGCATATGCTGGAAAAGATTCTCAGTCATCCAGGACATGATGAAATCAAAAAAAGGTGTTCAATACAGAAACAACTGGACTTTATTTGTAACAGAAGACGTTTCGCTTCTCATCCAAGAAGCTTTCTCAATTCAACACACTCCCTGGATGAGAAGCGAAACGTCTTCTGTTACAAATAAAGTCCAGTTGTTTCTGTATTGAACACCATTTTAAAGGTATTTCATGTTCAAAGAATGAGCCTTTATGCTTTGCTATGACAAGTTGTTTAATTTCTAAAATCGAATAAACCACTTCTAGATGCTCACTCTGAATTATCACTAAAACTACAACATAATTGTGCTCATATAAGTAATCTAATGTCGGGCCATTACTGCGGAAAACAGCAACACTGCACAATGAGAAGTATTTTCTGGAAAATACCTCATTAGGTGACTAATGTGTGTAGCATCGCACAGAATGTGATCAAAACGATGGTAAATGCACTGAAATTTGCTGCTAATCACAGCTCTGAGAACTCTTCTTGCATGTTAAACATGAACCACAGACCAACAGTACTTTCATTTCATGATCTGGTCTAAATTACTTGTTTGGACAGCAGGAGTTTGTTAAACAGCATTTTGGCGTCGTCAGATAAACGTTAAAATGGTTTTATGTTTAGCTTTAAATGTCACAGTTAAATTAAGCTTAAGCTAAGAAATAAAGAAACATGCACCTTAGAAGTGGAACTGTTCCAATTATTGATCCTGTTTTTTTATTTCCTTCACCAATCAAAGCCCCTTTTTTCCTCTGTAGCAAACATCTACCGTAATACTGCTGCAGTAAAATTAATAAAAACATGCACAGCAACGGGTTAATGAATTCAAACTGTCTAAATAACAATATGAAAATGATGTCACGAAAATTCGTTCCAGCCGCGTTGCTCAAGCTGCTTCGGTCTGCATGCCGGATGTGGATTATTTTCAGCAGCTTTTGAATAAAACAAGACAAGAAGCAGAGCAGCCAAAACATGGCTGTTTGGAAGGCTTTGAAAAGGTCAATTAATGTCAACGCCAAGACAACAGAGCGTCTGTCTGCCTGTAGTACAGGTGGCTACGCTCGCAGCATCAAAGTTGCTCGCCTTGATGTTCCCCTTCCTGCCAGCTGACATGGTGCAAAGCAAAACTAATGGACCAAAATATAAAATGCAACACAGGGCAGGATAAAGAGGGATGCTGTTGTGAGTCTGAGACTATACGGCCTTTTCCATGAAACAAAGGTGGCTTCAGTACAGAGACATTTCAAATCTGAATGGAGTTTCAGCTGTTTCTGTCTGGATGGAGCAAAAACCCACTACGGCCTGCAGTTGAACCCATTAACGTCATCACAAGTCTATCATTTCACAACACCCTGCTCCCAACAGGGCTGCAAATGTTCAGACAACACGACGCAAATATTTTATTGTTTTTCAAATGACGAATGGAAGAAATCTGCCTATTCAATTAATCCGTTTCCCCTTTCAGAAGAAGGTAAATGTTGTTTATCCTCTGACGGTGCAGAGCCTTGTCCATTCCTTTGTTGGCCAGAGTGGAGATAAGTCAGTAACAATCAGGAGGTGCACTAAAGAGAGGAATCCATGCATAAAAATGACTGATTAGAATAATTAGGGATGTGGAAATGGTCTGGAACAATAACCAGCAAATGCACAGAGCCTGGGGGAAAACGGTCCATCTGCGTGTGAGGAGGAAGACCTCCCTCGGATTCACCACGGCAGAGCAATTTTCCACTTTACAGAAGCCACGTAGCAGAAATCCAAAAAAAAACTCAAACATGCATTTAAGAGTTTACACTACTGTATAACAAATAAAAATAAAAAAGGAAAAACAAGCAGCAGCAATCTTTAGATAAAATTAACGTCAGTATAAATAGATGTTAACATTCTGCACTGTGTTAGAAACAAATGGTTTGTAGTTTAATTCCAAATAACACACAGATGCACATTAGGTGCTTGATGGAAACAGATGCAGCAGTCACTCTATTGTCTGCAAAACATTCTCGCTAAATGAGTCCATCCGCTTCACCACCTGGTGCCCTTCACACCAAATAAATAAATCATTCTAATATTAGTCTAATGGCACACACATGCATTCATAATGTGCACCTCCTTAAATGACATCATAATGACACTCCTCTGTAAACACAGCAGCAAAGAATCTGGACTTTTTTTTAAAGCACCCAATTAATGTTTACAACCAAAATGTCAATTTGTTGTTCTCTGTTATGCTTGTTTTTAATTTTTATTTGTTCTTAAACCCCTGCCTGACCCAAGACTCATGACAGGCTGTTTTAAAAGAGGCACTTTAAACGAGAGAGGGGATGAGGAACAAAGGCAGTCTGCAGGGATCCAGCTCCTCCAACAACAACGAGGAGGTGACAGGAGAACACGATCCAGACCCAGAAACAAGACGTTCATGTCATGAAGCAACTCAGAGACAAAAGGGATCCCTGCACGTGATCAACTCAAACGATGCATGCAGGAAGCCCAGTGTGAGGTGTGCTCCCATTACCTGCAGGTCGCTGGGTGGGGTGCAGCTGCACATCATGCACAAGACCAACATGGAGAAGCTCACCTCGGTGAGAAGTGCTCGCTGTTCTTCGCAGTCTGCTACATTCATGGGTTTGAGAGGGGGGGATGTAATCCAGCAGAGTCAGAGGAGCCTTCTTTGTGGAGGAGGAGGAAGAGGAGGCTGCATGCTCACATCTCCGGGGCGCCTCTCCTCCTCCGGACTGTCTGCGGCTCTGCAGCAGGGGGTGAGGGGGGTCTCCTCAGCCCTTCGCTCGGGGGAGCATCGCTTCTCGGACGGCCTCAGAATCCTGCTGCTCGGTGCGATACTTCCCAGCCTTCTTCCTCTCAGCCCTCTCCTCCCTCTCTCTATCTCACCGGAGCCACCCCCCTCCACCCTCCCTATTCACATGACGTGATGCAGCCAAGATCTCCAGTAGCAACCGTATCCCTCCTCTCCTCCTCTCCCTCCATCACCCATTACCAGCTCCCACCCCTGCACCCCCTCCAGCTCTCCCGGGATGGTTGACTGTTGCAGGGCTGCTGATGTAGCTTGGGCTTATTTTATTGGTGACAGGATTTTTCCACTGTGTTTCACCCCACCCCCACCCCACTACCCCCGCGGGCCTAAACTGAAGATAAGCACCTTGCAGCCACCGTAGATTGCCATAATGTAGTGTTTAATTGGAGGAGCCCAGTAGATGCCAGCAGGACTTCAGCTGTGGCTGCACAACAGAAACTGTTTTCAATGGAAGAGCCAAAGACAAAAGCACTGAAAACCTAAAAACCTATTGAATTTAAGAGAAAGTCACAGTGTGTGACAGAGTTTTGTTTGGTTTTTTGAATGTCCAGAGGACCAGACAGATAGCTTTTTTATATTTTTCTAGCTGGATTATTGAGCATGCATCAGGGTCACAGCTGTGACTGTTTTACGGCAAGTGCTCCGAATGGATTTTCTATATGAAATAAATAAATAAAAATAAAAAAGTATTTTGCCTGATAAAAATGTCATCAATTAAAAGTTGCACAAACATCAACCAATACTCAGCGTTCCACAAAGCAAAAGACATATTTGCAAACCAGTAAAATTTGCATTGCACACAATTCATTTAAGTAAAATAAGAATAATCTAATTATTAAAACCAATAACATTCTTGCGATCCCTGATGAGACGATGGAAAGTTACACCGTTTAGTTAAAACTGATTCACACTGATTCGTATCATCACAAGGTTCATTACGTTTATCTTTTTGTTGCTGTTGTTGTGGTTATTAAAATAGGCAACAATTAGTTAAGGCTTTTTTTTTTCATAACTTTGACAAAAATAGATTACAGATACCGGAAATTGGGAAAATGCTTTTCTTTTCACCACCATTTAACCCTGTATCCTCAAATACATTTGTACAAAGTAGAAGAAATCACCATGTGGACGACTGTGTCCACACATGCGATACATAATGATGTCATTATTTGTTTAATTGCAAATCCTGCCAAGCAACACAAATATTTAATGAAAAAAAAGAGAAAAAGCTGTTTTTGTTATATTTAACTAACATAATTTATAGATTTGGTCTTATTTGGGTCACACAGCTTGAGGTTGTTCTGACAAGATTTCATAAAGGAGGCTCCCTTACTGTACTTTTGACCCTCTGGCAACCCGCTGCAAACAATGCAATCTGCAACTTTTTTAATATTCATTTAGGCACACTGCAAACACATTTGAGTCGGATGTTACAAGCTATACAGTACATAAAAACGTGTTTTCTGCTCCTGTTAACACAAAGACTGAAAGAAATGTAAAAATCAAATAACGGCCCAGTTATTTAGCATTTTGTCTGCTTTTTACAGGACAAAGGCTTGTAGTTTGGTTATTTTCTTAGCTGTTACTGACATCTAGTGGGAGGTTGTAGCTATAAAACTTCAGTTGCCTCATGGAGGACAGAAAGCCAAAATGAAAGATGTCTCCTTTAAACTGTTACACAGAATATATCCTACTAATCAATTCATGAAGAAATATATTAAAACAATTGACCCCAACTGTAAATTTTGCAAAGAGCACTCCGAAACAATCAATCATTTATTCTGGAATTGTTATATCATAAAGACATTTTGGAAGCATTGTAATAATTTTATCATTTGTAATATTGATTCAAATTTTTCATTAAGATATGAACACATTATTTTTGGCTTTCATGAAAAGAATATTAATGTTAAAAAAAAGTAGTAGGACTGGAAAGCACCTTGCATGGTAGTCTGCCGCCACCGGTTTATGAATGTGTGTAGCATTCAATATATGTGTAGCACTTTGAGATTTTCAGTAATGAAAAGTGCGTTATAAATTGAATTAATTATTATTATTAATAATAATAATTATTATTATTATTAATAATAATAATGTGTGTTTGGGGGGGTGGGTCAGATTACAGCTTGCAAAAGCAATATAACTTAGACCAACAGCAAAGCAAAATATAATAATTTACAATATTACAGATTCGGAGAAAAAAATGCAACTTTGGTGACTAGTTAGAGAACGGCATTTAAAAAAATGTTGCCAGAAGGCTCGTGATTTGCTAGGTTATAGTTTAGCCAGCTGCCATCCATCCATTATATTTACCAGCTTCTTCCTTGCAGGGTCGCGGGGGTCACCGGTGCCCATGTTCAGAAGCACTGTGAGAGAGGTGGGGGACACCCTGGACATGTCTCCAGTCCATCACAGGGACATATAGAGACAAACAACCATTCACTCACTCTCTCACTCACACTTAGAGACAATTCAGAGTTACCAATCAGTCTATCATGCATGTTTTTGGTCTGTGGGAGGAAACTGGTGTACCTGGAGAAAACCCGTGTATGCACGGGGAGAACATGCAAACTCCACCCTGAAAAAAAAAACTAGCTGTTATTTCAGCTGATCCTTTCTTCAGGGGTCACCACAGCAAACTAGTCGCACAAAGACTTGGCAATTGTTTTTACGTCGGATGCCCTTTCTTATGCAACCACAGACCACCGAGCTACCACAGCTCTCTGTGTGGAGCAGAGAGCTGCTATCTAGGACGCCGGGGGAGCTGATGGAGGGGGGGGGTTAAGAGCCTTGCTCAAGGGCCCAGCGTGGGGCAAATGAGGGTGGAGGCAGGTGTGGGGATATTTTCATCAATCGCACCCACATTTTGATGTTGTCATATGCGGAGTTGAACCGGCGACCTTCTGATCACAGGCCCACCTTCTCCAACCTCAGCGCCACCAATCCCCACTGGACATGAACATAAAGCACAAATGTAAAAATATGATTACCTCCCTGAAAACACGTTTTCTCTTCCAACACTTTATTATAATGTACATTTGTGTAATAATTACCTGTAAATTTTGGAAGTTCTTATAGAAACCAGTAAAAGTAAAATTTAACATCTATACTCTCTTACCATGGTAAAGAGAATGTACTGTGTTCACATCATTGCCCCAAGACTGATTCTGAAAACTCTCAAGAACAGTTTCATACAATATAGTGTGGTTTAATTTTAAAACGCAGAGGACATTTATTATAAGTGTAGTAATGTTGCTTTTTGCGTTTTTATTTGTATGTTAAACTTGCTGATTATCTGTTCACTTTTTTTTAGGCTGCCACCTGTGACGCGGCCAGAGACATTGACAGCCCGTACAGGTGTTCCCCATCAGACATAATGACATGGAAGCCAAGAATGGGGAATAAAAAGCACGGGACAATGAACAGAAGCATGTGTCAGTGTGAGAGTGTGTGAGTGCGACAGGCCTGCTGTACCGGCGGACACGCACAGCCACCACAGAGGGGCGGGATGTGCATCGGCCAGGGAGCACAAGGGCCGTTGCGCAACCACCACCGAGGGACAAAAGCCGGAGACAAGCCAGACAAGCAAAGCAGCAGAACTGAAGGCATGGTGATTTGGAGCAGAGGTGAGTGGGGCGAGGATGCATACAAGAAGCCAGCTACATGGTCGGCACGGTGGATCGTGTCCTGCGGAGTGTGCAGTGGTTTTATTGGAAATTGTATTGTATGCATTTTTTTTAAAATTTGTTTAAATGTATGCCTATTCATCCCGGTACCCTGTGGGTCCCCAAATTTGAAGGACAGAATGAAAGTGCTAAATATGACATATGGAAGAGCAAAGCAAGGTATTTTGGATGCAAATATTTTTTACTGAATCACAAAAAGTAAAAATCTTGATTTGGTGCCTTGTCTGGCTTAACAAGACGCAAAAAATAATTTACTATGAACAATTGCCCTGCACCTTATAAAGACTGAAATATTGGGCCAGGGACTGGCCTCATTAAGGTGTGGGAATGTGTAGTAATGTTGTTTTTGTGTTTTTATTTGTATGTTAAACTTGCTGATTATCTGTTCACTTTTTTTTTTAGGCTGCCACCTGTGATGCGGCCAGAGACATTGACAGCCTGTACAGGTGTTCCCCATCAGACTTAATGGCATGGAAGCCAAGAATGGGGAATAAAAAGCACGGGACAACGAACAGAAGTGCGCATCAGTGTGAGAGCGTGTGAGTGCAACAGGACTGCCGGAACGGCGGACACACACAGCCACCGCCGAGGGCCGGGAGGTGCGTCGGCCAGGGAGCGAAATGGCCGTTGCTCAACCACCACCGAGGGGCAAAAGCCGGGGACAAGCAAAGCAGCAGAACTGAAGGCATGGTGATTTGGAGCAGAGGCGAGTGGGATGAGGATGCACACAAGAAGCCAGCTACATGGTCGGCACGGTGGATCATGTCCTGCTGGAGTGTGCAGTCAACAGTCTGGTGTTGAGGGCGGAGGACAGAGCGCCGGAAATCGCTGGAGGTCAGGTCACCATAGGACGCCGGACTCACGGAGGTACGAGTGCTGGTTGAGGTTGAGACCATGGAGGGACGCCGGACTCTGGATAGAGTGCTGGGAGATCACTAAAGGTCGAGACTCTGGACCACCTGGGAGCATCGTCAAGGGCGAGAGGACCACGCCCCCCTCAGCCAAGACTGCTTCTTTCCCTAAGACTGTGTTAACCATGTTGCCTTTTTAACCCGTTAGTTTATAGACGGCTCTTAATAATTGGTTTGTAACATTTGGACTGCTTGCAACAACTTTCCTTGGTTTTAATAAATGATTGTAAATCTCTATGTCTGGCTTTGTGAAACATTGCTCACCCCTGCGATACAAACCTGACCTTATTCCTAGTTTAACTAGGTGGTGTTGCTGATTTTTAGGTTAAATTTTCTGTCTGGGTTAGAAATAAACATACAGCTCGACAGCCAACATAAGCACTTAGATAAATAAATTTGAGATGATTTTGTTAAAAATTAAAAATTAAAATAAAAAGCTTGAGCATGAAGTATTTATTTATTTATTCATTCATTTTATAATTAAAACAAGAAAACAATACAATACAAACAAGAGAGAAAAAATATATAAAATGAAAGGCGGCAGAAGAAGAAAAAATCTTATTTTTTCTGCCCCTTTTCTCCAATAAACAATTCATATAGACAACTACTTGGATTACAAGATAAATAATCAACATGATTTTAGCATTTAAGAATAAACACATGACACAACCAACTCATAATTTCCAAAATAGTGAACAACATAAATAATAATTACTACCCTCTGTGTCATACACAAACTTCCAAATTTCAACTCATTTAAATATATGTTTTTAACCGTTTAAACTTAATCATTCTTTTGAATGAAACCATTGATCTGACCACTTTAATATCAGACTCCAATTTATTCCATAACCCTATTCCTTGAATTATGGTTGATCTTCCCCTCAAACTTGTCCTAAAAGGTGGCTTCACAAATATATCTGTCCCTTTAAGATTATAATTACTTGTTCTTCTAACAAAATATTTCTGAATATTAGAAGGAAGTGCATTAGTTTGAGCTTTATACAAAATTATCAAAATATTATAATCAATTAAATCATAAAATTTCAACAGTTTTGTTTGATGAAACAAAATGCTTGAAGGATGATGAAAATTCTTTCTGGTGATAATTCTAATAGCTCTTTTCTGCAAAATAAAAATTGGCATTGTAATTGATTTACATGCCGTACCCCAAACGCTAATACCGTAAATTAAGTGTGGCACAAATAATGTATTATACAACAAAAAAAGTGCTTTATCATTTAGTAAATCCCTAACTCTGTAAAATATCGCAATAGACCTAGATAATTTTGCTTTAACTGAACTTACATGATGTTTCCAAGACAATTTATCATCAATAATGATGCCCAAGAACTTCGCTTCAGAAACTCTCTGAATCTCAGATCCCTCAATTAAAAATGGAAAATCAATTGATTTATTTTTATTACTAAAGATCATATAACTAGTTTTATCCAAATTTAACGTTAATTTATTAATTTTAAACCAATTCTGAATTTTTGCAAGTTCTGTCATCATTAATTCTAAAGTTTGTTGAATATTGTTACCACAACCAAAAAAAGTGGTGTCATCAGCAAAAAGAATGCACTTGAGGAGTCCTGATACCTGTACCAAATCATTTATATATAATATAAATAGCTTTGGTCCTAGTATCGATCCCTGAGGAACTCCACATGTTATAGTGCTGAGCTCAGATTTCACTTCATCCATCTGCACAAACTGTTTCCTTTTACTCAAATAACTACAGACCCATTTCAATGCCAGTCCTCTAATACCATATCTATGTAACTTGTCAAGGAGAATATTATGATCCACTGTATCAAATGCTTTCTTTAAATCAACAAAAACACCCACACAATACTGTTTTTGATCCACCGCTGTAGTAATTAATTCCATCAACTCCATTAGAGCCATGGATGTTGAATTTCCAGTTCTAAAACCATATTGATTGAAGTAGTAAATAGCGATCTCATCTGCACAAGGAGCAGCTAGAAATGTTACCCCATGTGAGATCTGAAGGACACCGGTCAAGCCAAGCTTATTTACAGTGGAGGAGACTGAGAAGATGATGGAGGATTATTTTTGTTGGGTGACATTTCAATTGGGTCACAGCGGTAAAACCCAACCAGACCAGTGTGTGTGTTTCCCTCTGTGTATATGAGCATGATTCATCTCAGAGTGAGGGGGTCAGGACCCTGGCAGGTGGGAGCCCAGGGGGGTTTGGGGCTCCTCCTGGCAGTGATTGAGGTTTGGAGTGGGCTGTGCTCCTCAGTCGGTGCCAATTAACCTGCTGCCACCTTGTGACATTTAAAAGAAAACAGCAGCCGTCAGATCAGTGTGTGCACGTTAGTCTCCGTTCACAGCTCGCACAGGGTGTTCAGGAGCACAAACTGGTTTTTAATCAGAAGGTACAATTAAATCTTGGTTGTTGTAGTTAAATGATATTTCACTGTTCATTTGTTTTCTATTTGTTTTATGTTAAACAATCTGTCATGATCTGTGTTTAGTTTTCCCTTTTGTGTTTTATTGTCACGTTTATTTCTTATATTTAGTTCCTGTCGCGCCTTTTCTGTTCATGGTGTTTTCAGATATTTTCAGTACTTTGCCATTGCCAGTGTCCACTCCTCGGTTCTGCTCCACCCACTTACACCTGCTCCCTGTTGTCATTTGGCCCAGTTGTCTCCACTCTATTTGTCAGCTCCAGCCCTTCATTCAGCAGTACATCATTATTGTGAGCTGAATGCCGTCAGTTTGTCCTTTGTGCCTTCTTGAGTTCTTTGTTGTTTTGTAATACAGTAGTTTGCTGCCCTGCCAGCTTTTTATTTAATAAATATTTGGCTTTTCTCAAGGTCTTCATGTTTGCCTGCATTTCTGGGTCCTACTCAACAAACTTTGAAATTATTTTTAACAAATGCCTTGTAGGACACCGTTTACAGTCCAAGTGATAAAAACATAACAATTTAGCTTTTTTTTTTTTACATTTTATGGGAAAATCATCAGCTGACAAATCCTTCCATGCTGTACATGAGTGACTACTATCTGTTCAATCGTGGTCGATTCTCTGTCACTCGTTGGATCAATGTTCTCCACCCATGACGATCACATGCAGCTTCTTTTATTTCAGAAATGTCAGGTTTGTATCCTGTTTGATGGTGTCAAGCCAGCGAGTTCTTGGTTTGTTAACCATTCCGAGCATGATGTCTTTCTCCAAGGAGCGGCTTCTCATCTCGTGTAGGCTAATCGCTGTTTGGTGATTCTGGCTTCTAACAAGAGGTTTGGTTTGATTCGCTCCAGGACCTCGAGATTGGTGATATGTGCTGTCCACGAAATTCACAGGAGTCTCCTCCTACACCATAGCTCCAAAGATTCAAATTTTCACCTGTCTGATTTCTTCATGGTCCGTGTTTCGCTTCCATTTATCGCAATTGGAAACACAATTGCGTTGACTAATCTGCATTTAGTTTGGAGGCTGATGTCTCTGCTCCTCCAAATTTTGTTCATGGATGTCATCGCGTCATGACCCAATGCTAATTAATCTAGGCTTGATTTCAGGCGTGCAGTTGTCATTACAGTCCATGTTGGAGCCGAGGAATATAAACTTATCCACCACGTCAATCTCTTCATCATTCATCTTAATATGAGTGACTACCTTACTATTTTATAACCAACAAAGGATGTTGGTTTTTCTGTCTCTGCATGAAGGAGAGTTACTGTAATACAAAACATTTTTTTCTTTTTTTTTTCTTTACTGTATCAAACCATGTTCCTCATACCAGTGTATATCCAAAACCATGACTTGGACATATCGTTATGCCCCTACTTCATAATATATTAAACTTGATTGTATACATTAAAGCTGTCAAATGACAATCTCTCTGAGAAAATGTTAGGGAATTTTTGGTCAAAGTTTATGGATGTTTTGAACTACAGTACTGTGGCTGAGAAGGTTAACTCTGCCCATGAATCACATGTTTGGTTAGTAGAAAGCTGGATGAGGAGCTGAGTGAGTTGCAGCGTACAGCTGGCACTGCAAGGACGCTTCAGTCTGTGAGCTCGGCTGAACTGATAAGAGTATAAAAACAAGCTGCACTCACTGCCATTGGCAGATTCTTGTGACTGGTCATGTGTGTACTTCCTGTAAATCTCTATGACTTGTCCTAAAAATCTGTCCTTGCAAGTAAAAACTGGTTAAAAATCTTCTCCTGCTGTCGAGCGTGGCTCCATTTGAGAACCAGTAAGTAAAATAAGGCGAGAATATTTATCTCCACCTGAAACTAGAGGGCTATCATTATTGACAATATTGTTACAGTTAAGGTATATTTTTAATAGTGTTAGTTTTTGTCTTTATCAACCGTTATAAATTTGTCACAACATTAGAGTTAGGTTTGGGCTCAAAGATGCAGACTTGCATGAGGACATGAGAAAACAATTTACCAATAAAATGTACAAAACAAAAAGCCTGGTGTGTCAGCAAAATAACAGAGTACAACAACACAGAGGAGAACCGGACAGGGTGTGGAATCACAACGACTGACTCCAGATGAGTGAGCGCTGAGACTGAGGCTGATGAGGCAAGTGGAGACAGGTGAGACAGAGGGAACAGGTGTGTGTGTGTGGGGGGGGAGGAGCAGGACTGACAGAGGATGAACGGTGACAGAGAGAAAAGTGGGAAATAAACAAAATAGGAGTCAAAAAGTAAAACCACAAGCAAAACGTAGAAAACATTAAACAATAAACTAAAAAACAGAGAGCAAAAAAAATTAAAAAAGCTGATCCAGATGTGTTTCATGTTAGAAGAAAGAATTAATCTACAAAGAATGCTTTCTCATTTTTATAGCAAAGTAACAGCGACTGTAAAAAAAAAAAAAAAAAAAAGAAATAATAATAATGTCTCCCTGCTGTGGTAATATATGTTGTAATGCATTCAACATTGTATGATAAGTAAAATAATAACACTCCATTATGGTACGCTGTGTATAAAAATACAATCCTATTCCACACTCTGACTCTTTACATTTTCTACTTTACAGAGTGCCATTTTGTAGCTCACATTTCCCACATGAATGCATAAAAAGGCTGAAACAGACGGTGTTTATGAGCCCTTCTGACAGGGCTGTTTTAAAGTAGGACATTTCAAAACCAAACAACAATGGGAGACGTTCCTGCCTGCAGTCCTCAACAAAGCTGAGATGAATAATGGTATTATCTCAACACGTTGAACCACGCTGATGGTTCAATTTAGAAACAATCACACAGTCTGTCACTTCTCTACAGCGTGCTCCTCGGTCCAGTTCTGTTCTAAACACACGCAGGCATGCAGCAAAACTGGGCTTCAGCCTAACTGTTCAGTGGAAATGGAAAGAATGGAAAGACTGGGCTGTTTTTTCTGCTGGGGAACTCAGCTCTCACGAATAAACACAGGCTTGCACCTGCACACACACACACACACACACACACACACACACAAACACACCACCTGCACACACACACACACACACACACACACACACAGTTACACTAAGGCAGAGCTAGTATCCCCCTGAGGTTTCCTTTCTGCTGTGTCTATGAAAAATTCACAGAAATGATCTCATCAGCTATTTTGAGCCCATCTCTGACCCAGGAATCTTTTAAAGAGCTAGTAGCTGTCTCTGCTAGTTGTGACGTTTGCGCTTGCATTTGACGAAACCCACAAAAACTGTCATGAGTGCACGTGTGAACATGAAACAGACGAGTTGTTCTCTTCTAAAGTATCCCTGTGTTCTACACACACAAAAAAAAAATCTGCTTCCAAGTTGGACTTTTCTTCTCATCTCACTCCTGCTCTGCCGAAACTCATCTGGAGCTGAGCGCAGATGACTCTGCTTGTCTTTCTGCACAACTCACACAGCCACAAAATAGTCTGTCTATTAAGAGGACACAAGTGCTGGCTCTTCCACCTGCAGGATTTGCAATGGTTTGGCAAGATTTCTTTTATTCTTCACAAAGGACACGCACACAATCATGGAATAAGCAAGTCACAGAAACAGACCAAGGGAAAAAAAATCAATTGCTTTTGAAAGAGCTCCATCAGCAAATTGAGTCAATTTCAGGTTTCTCTGTGAAGTCTCTGAAGCAAAGCTCACCACAAACACCACCATCCAATTTCATAGAGAGAGAGATGGTCTGTTCTTAAGATGAATGGTCTGGACCTGAAGTGTTGATGTTGGACACACAAGACTTTCACGCAGGTAATGAGATGGGCTCCTCCACCCTTATTTCTACAAACAACAAGCCACTGAAAACGGCTGAGGTCTTTGGATGTCAAGCATGTAGCAGCAATGACAGAAATCAAATTGTCTGCAGAAGAAAAGAGTTTTAATTGATTTTTGAGTTTTAATGTATCAAAACAAAAAGCAACTACTGTATATTTCTTCTCATGTTGGTCAAGGAAGTTGTAAAATGAGCATGACTACCTTAAACCATGACTACCTTAAACCATGACTACCTTAAAACATGACTACCTTAAACCATGACTACCTTAAACCATGACTACCTTAAACCATGACTACCTTAAACCATAAACATTCATTGGTTGGTTTTCTAATTTTACTTCCGGCTCTTGGCGAAGCAGGTCGCATCTCTTTCTGCTCCTCTCCTCCCTAAGTTTTCCTCCTCCCTGCTTTTGCATTTTTGTCTTGTCTGCAACTCTTCAGTGCTCACTCGAAGCTATTTGGAAAATGGATTTAATTGCGTGGGCTGTTTCCTCTATCGATAAAATTTTTTTCATGAAGCGCTCCGGACAAGGAGAACCGGCGTGCCCCCTCGACACGCATGCGGTGGGCTACATTATGGACTCATGGGGAGAATGGAAGTTAATGTGTCTGACCGTTCTTTCTGTCGAAGACGTGGAAGATTTGTGGATTATTGGAATATTGGTGGCAGCTGCTCTGCTTTTTGGCTTAGGTGGAGGTTTCTGCTACTGGAAGCTGAGGGAGACTGCCGCGGCGATCAACGCGCTGGCGAAACTTCCTGCTCAACAAGATTCTTTGATCCGGGCTGTGACCTCAATGACCCAGCTGTTGATCGAGCTGAATCGCACGATGGGAGCAGTGGTGGACAGCCGCGGATTGAAAGCTGGCGCTGGTTATGGCGACACGCAGCAGTAGGGCGTGTGCTGTGAATGTTTGCTGATAATTTTCTTTGTATTTTAATTTTATTTCTCTTTCCTGCATACGGTGGTTGGAATAACCATGGACTATCCTTTTGTTTTTTATGTTCTGGTGCTTTTCGCACTTTTTTGTCAATTTTTTGCCGGACTCTGTGTGGACCAGACGCGGCTGCAGTATGGCCGGGAGTTTCTGCTCCTTATGCGGGACTCTGGAGCGGGCGCTGTGGAACCCTCTGCAGTTTTTCCAGCAGACATCCTCCGGACAGGGACCTCAGCTGGAGACCGGCGCTGGGAGCAGAAGCAGCCAGGCGTGAGGAAGCGAGGAAGACGTGGCGGCGTTCGGCAGAGGCTGAAGCGAGGGGGTCTCGCTCGTATGCCGCTTCCAACCATCATGCTGGCAAACGTGCAGTCACTCCGCGGCAAAATCGACGAGCTTCAGGCTAACGTGAAGTTTCTGGAGGAGTACAAAAGTGCCTGTGTTCTGGCACTGACAGAAACTTGGCTCAAGGACCACGACCTACAATCAGACCTGGAGATCGAGGGCTTCGGTGAGCCCATTCGTTTGGACAGAGACCCCACCAGGACAGGTAAATCACTCGGTGGAGGACTTTGCCTTTACGTGAATAAAAAGTGGTGTAACACGGTTGTCATCAGGGAGACGATGTGCACACCAGACATTGAACTTTTGTCTGTGTCTCTCCGCCCGTTTTACCTGCCAAGGGAATTCCCGCAGCTTTTTATAACTCTGGTTTACATCCACCCTAAGGCTAATACGGAGCTAGCAACTCAGGCTCTGCTAAAAACAGTGCAGCAGTTTCAGAAGATCTCACCGGACGCTCCTAACCTTATTATGGGAGATTTTAACCAATGCAGACTTGGAAAGTCACATGGAAATTTTTATCAGTATGTGACGTGCCCCACTCGACTTACCAAATGTTTGGACCTGTGTTACGGCACGGTGAAAGATGCTTTTAAATCCCTGAGCAGAGCCCCACTCGGTTCATCTGACCACAATGTTGTCTATTTGGTCCCACACTACAAACCCGTCCTGAGGAAACACAAGCCGGAGAAACGTTTGGTTCCGGTTTGGTCTGAAGAGTCCATCCAGAATCTTCAAGACTGTTTTAGCTTCACAGACTGGGATTTGTTTAAAAATACATGCGATAATTTAGAGGAACTTACTGACACAATTTCCTCTTATGTTAATTTTTGTGAGGGATCAGTCATTCCCAGGAAATCTGTCACAATTTTTGCAAACAATAAACCTTGGATCTCCAAATCAGTTAAAAAAACAATAAATTTACGCAACATTAGCTTTAAAAAGGGGGATTTGACTCAATACCACATACTAAATAAACAAGTGAGGAAGGAATTAAAAGTAGCTAAAGTAAACTATAAGGAGAAGGTGGAAAACGTGTTCAGGTCCAATAACTCCCGGCTGGCGTGGGAGGGCGTGAAGTCCATGATGGGGATGCCAAATAAGAAAACTCGCATCACTCTTAACTCCTCGTCTGCCGTGGAACTGTCAAATGATTTTAATTTGTTTTACAATCGTTTTAATACTAATGATTTTACAGAGGAGCTTTCTGTTTTTAAAGAAACGTCGTCAGGTGCAACAGTGACTATTGATACTGAAAGTGTGGTTAATATGTTTTTAAAGACGAAAGAAAGGAAAAGTCCGGGTCCTGATGGTATAGGGGGTCGTATTCTTAAGAACTGTGCCCTGCAGCTTGCAGATATCTTCTGTTTTCTTTTTAACATGTCTCTTCAAACCTGCACGGTCCCACAGCTCTGGAAAGACTCTGTCATTGTTCCGATCCCAAAATCCAAGACTGCTCATTCCCTGAACGATTTCAGGCCTGTTGCCCTGACTTCTTTAGTCATGAAGTCATTTGAAAAACTGGTTCACAAGACCCTCTTGTCAAAGGTTGAAGATCATTTGGACCCACTTCAATTTGCTTATCGTTCACATAGAGGGGTGGAGGACGCAACAGGAACTCTTTTAAATAAGGTTTTAGGACACCTTGAAGGTGCAAAAACATTTGTAAGACTGCTTTTTATTGACTTTTCATCTGCTTTTAACTGTATCCAGCCCCACATTTTAGCAGAGAAATTACAAAGTCTGTACGGTCTTGACTTCGGCCTCATATGTTGGCTTGTGGACTTTTTAACTGCTCGGTCTCAGAGGGTGAGAGTTAATGGGGTCCTCTCTGATGTCCTTTTGTCCTCTACTGGTTCCCCTCAGGGCTGTGTTCTTTCACCTCTTTTATTTATTTTATACACAAATGATTGTTGCAGCCATTTCCCTCAGCGTCACATTGTTAAGTTTGCTGATGACTCTGTCATACTGTCCCTTCTGAGCAGTGATGACCCAGACCCCGGGCCTGTGATTGGGGACTTCACAGAATGGTGTGAGTCTTCCTTTTTAAAACTAAATGTTTCTAAAACAAAGGAGATGATAATCGATTTCAGGAAAAATTCTTCAGTAACAGCTCCCGTGGTCATTAACGGTGAAGCTGTGGAGGTAGTGCAACAATATAAATACCTGGGAACTGTTTTCGATGATAAATTGACCTTTGACCTTCACGTGAATGCACTTTGCAAAAAGGCCCACCAGAGGATGTATTTTTATCGGAAGCTTTGTGGTTTTAATGTTGATTCAACTTTTATGAGAATGTTTTATTCATGTTTTATTGAGTCTATTTTAACCTTTTCCTTCATCTGTTGGTTTGGACTTTTGACCTGTAAGAACAAGAGCAAACTCTCGGGGATTGTCAGGATGTGCAGCAGAACTGCTGGCATAGACCTAAGGAACCTCGCAGACCTACACAAGGTGAGGTCAGTGAACAAGGCCAGGCAGATTCTGGCAAACCCTGATCACCCACTCCATGACGAGTTCAGGTTGCTTCCATCTGGACGCAGGTTTCTACAACCCAAATGTAGAACGAACAGATTTAAAAACTCATTTATCCCAGTAGCAATCAGGTTTCTTAATGCACACTAATTTTAACACTGTTATTTTAATGTTTTATTGTCTTGTGTTTATATGTGTATGTGTGTGTAAATGCATATGTATGTATGAAACTGTGCACACCTATTGACTGCAAATCTAATTGCCCCTAATAAAGGAACTTGAATCTTGACCTGCAGTGCGTTTTGGGACTCGTTTACAGCCGACCGGGCTTCATCAGGGGACAGATGGGGATTTGTAGCTCGGAACCTCATATGATTCGGCAATTTGGACCTATATAGCACCTGGATTTCAAGGTTGCAGTCAAAGTACACTGTAGCCTGCCCTGGAAAATAAATAAAGCAACTAATCTAATTGGGACTCAAAGCAACCTTGAAAAGAGGCTGACTGCAAAACTTCTCCTGGAGTCGAAAGCTGTTGAAAAACTGTTGCTGCCCCCCCTCCCCCCAGAGGTCTCTGTGTGCATTCACATGGAGCCGAGCTAAGGCCATCTGCAGACTGTGCTTATCTGAAATGATTACTCACGGATTATCTCTCTGCTTGCCATCAAATGCAACATGTCTTTGCCTTTATCCGTGCTGAGCTGGTAGTTTTTTTGACTTTATCATATAATGTCCTAAGACAAAATGTGATAGATTCTTTTTTGAATACCAATGATAATCCGACTGTATGTTCCTTTTTTCCATATCTGATTGTTGGCGGCGCGATTTAATTATTGCTGCGGCTTTCTGTGCGTACGTCCCTCTTCGGATGGTGCGCGCGCCAATTGCAACACTTTGTACCATGGTGCAAATATGCCAATAAAGATATATTCTATTCTATATCTGTCCGATCTGAGGCAATGTGTTCAACATAACGGTACTTCTTCCAGTTATTTAACATTTAAAAATGGTGTACCACAAGGCTCAGTCTTAGGACCAACCCTCTTTACAATCTACATAGCTAATGTAGGTCAGATCATCCCTGATGCATCCTTACATTTCTATACTGATGATACAGTTGTTTATTGCCGAGCTAAAACAGTTGCTAAGGCTTTCCAGTTACTGCAATCCGCTTTTGACATCATCCAGTCAGATTTGTTCCGTCTCAAACTTGTCCTAAATGCTGATAAAACAAAAGGGATGTTTTTTTCAAATAGGAAGTCAGTCCCAGCAGTTCTTCCTCTGATTTTATCCTCAAATGGTGTCCCTATTGAGTTTGTTGATTCCTATAAATATTTGGGTATCCTGGTCGATTCGCATCTCTCTTTTAAACTCCACGTGGAAAACCTAGTAAAGAAACTGAAAGTTAAACTGGGTTTCTTTTTCAGAAACAGATCATGTCTAACACTGAATGCTAGGAAACGCCTTGTATCTGTGACTTTCCTTCCCTCCATTGATTACGGTGACATTATCTACATGAATGCTCCTACAAGCACCCTGCGGATGTTGGATGTTGTCTATCATGGTGCACTAAGATTCATAACTGGCTGTGATTATCGTACCCACCACTGCACCCTGTATTCACTGGTTAACTGGACATCATTAACCTCACACAGACTCTTCCACTGGTACATTTTCATCTTTAAATCACTTCTTGGTCTGCTGCCCTCATACATCTCCTCCTACATGTCTCTGCGTGAGTGCAGCCACAGTGTGTGCTCTCAGGACATGATTACCTGCAGTGTTCTGTCAGTGAGAACTGAATTTGGCAAAAGGGCCTTCTCCTATTCTGCTCCTGTTTCCTGGAATATCTTACAAAAAGATCTGAAGATCTCGACCTTGACCTCTTTAAATGGCTTTAATAATCTGTTGGACTCCTAGCAAGAATCAATGCAGACATGTTCCTGTTTTTAGTTTTCTACATTTGCCTTATAATCTATCTATTTTGCTACTTTTCAACATCTTTTTAAAACTTGTTTAAAAACATAAAAATCTGTATGCCTCTCTTATGATTGTGTATTGTCACTGTTGTCATCATTCTTTGTTGTAACCAGGTCTCTCTTGTAATTGAGTCCTCGAGGCCCAATGGGATTAACCTGCCTAAATGAAGGGTGAATGAATGAATTTACTGGGAATGTATGTTTACAGAAATAAAAAAAAGCTTTTCATGCATCTTAGCCTTTAATCACAGCATTGCGTGCAAATGTAATCACTCATCACAATGAGACTAACAAGCAGATGGAGCATGTTTGATCCGATGTTTTGCGCAGACTGGAGTGCAAAGCTGTAAAAAAAAAAAAAAGACACAGATGTGTAACACACTAAGGGGGGGTATTTACAATCATTTTCAAGAAAAAATAAGACTTGTTGCACTTTAATATTACCATAACAACAACCAGAAGAACTAAACTACCGGTAGTCTATTTTCTCTAATTCAACGTGAAAAATATCCATGACAAAATGTTTTGAATGATCCAAAAGAAGTTTTAGTACTGACTCCTTATGATATTAAAGCTGCACTATGTAACTTTGTAGTGCAGTCTGTAACTTTTCTAACAATATATTTTTAACATATTTCTTCACTCTGTCACTATCTACTGACAGACTGATGTTAGACAAAGTAATCTCTGAAAAAAACTATAATAATAATAGTAATAATAATCATTTTATTTAAAAGCGCCTTTCATGACACCCAAGGACACTTAACAAACCAACACAGTGAATACAGAGCAAACATTATCAGCGACAAATTGAAATATAAAATACATAAAGGATATAAAATGGAAGATAAAAATACATTTAGTAAAGTTAATGATAAGCTAGTCTAAAGAGATGGGTTTTCAGAGCAGTCTTGAACAGAGAAAGGGAGGTGGTGTTTCGAAGGTCGGTCTATAGTCCCCTTGCTTCTCTATCAGCATTTATAAAAACACTAAAAACACAGAGTGACCCGCCGTTAACCAGCCAATAAAATCAGAGTTTGTAACCAGCCAATAAAAACAGAGTTTGAATTTGAATTTCAGCAGAGCAAGGTGGAACAGAGCCATATATGGCTCTAAGGGGGAGGGATCAGAATGCTTTGCCTGTTGAAAATATTTCTAAGTTCTGCGCTCTACAGAAAGTTACACATAGCACCTTTAAGCTTTCTACAAGCTTTACAAGATGCAAGACATCTGTTCTCGCTCAGGTGAGACGTTCTTTTTCACGTGGATATTTTATGCTCTAAACAGAAACTGCAGCACAGAATTCCTGGTAAGCTCTCCCTCCACACGTCACACGAAAATTGAAACATCACCACGAGAGCACAGCTGACAGAGAAACATTTTGGTTTTCAGTTGAAGATGAAGAAGCTAAAGGAGGAAGATCTGGTATTTCTGTTGTTGACATTGGTGGGATGTAACTAAGTACAAATATTTTTTTACTGTACTTAAGTACATTTTTCATGTATCTGTACTTAGACCTGTTGCAATAAACAATAAATAAATTAATCACATGATAAATGAAAATTTTTGACCTCATTTTCATTTATTAGCTTTACTGTTTCTTCATGTCTCTCTCCTTCTGAAGACACTAGAGCCCCTTTCATAAGACAGCTCAGTCCGGCTCTGATGCGTGTTCGGTCCTCCAACGAACATTCAGAAAAAACACGAAGGCGCATTGCCGAGTTAATTTTACTCGCCTCTGATGCGCCGCTGAGCCGCCACTAGAGGTAGTGTCAGGGGCGCATCCGAGCCGGGCAGACCCACTTGTGAATGAAACCCGCGGATCCGCGCTCAGAATATGATAGACATCAGTGTGCGACCGCAGGATTAATCAACAGGCAGATTTATTAACAAGGGAATATTAAAAATGACACGAAACGACTTGTAAAAGTTAGTTTAGCTTTTTTCTCCTCTCTCTCTGAGCAGCGGAGGAGGTGCTGTCTGTGCGCGCGCTGATCAGTGCAGCCAGCTGTACATTTATTACTGAGGAAATATTAAAAATAACACGAAACGACTACTTGTAAACGTCTGACGTCTGTCCCACAATAAATACGTCGCGGTCCAGTTCAGTTCAGCTCCACGCCTCTTTTGGAGCCGCGCTGTGGTTCATATATGAACACGTTTATGTGAGCGGGACCTGCCCGCATTTAACTGTGGTTTTATGAATGACCGGGGGAGGGTTAAAGCCGGACTGGTCTGTGCGGTAATTGCGCGAATCTAACTTATGAATGGGGCTTAGATGACTAAAGGCTCAACTCCGGTGTTCTTCACTGACCCCTCCCTTTCTATTTTCTCTTTAAAATCTGTTTGAATGATCCAAAATTGCGTTTTTGGATCGTTAAAAGCAGCTAAGCTGAGAAGCTAAGCTGAGAAGCTAAGCTATGAGCTAAGCTAACGGGTCGACCTCATGGAAAAAACATCCGTCTTGTCCAAGCTCCAAAATTCCAAGTTGAAACCAGTGCCTTTGTCTAAAAAGTTGTTTTTCTCTGCAAAAAGAAGCTGAGAACCTGTTTGCTGATTTTTTTTATTAAAAGCGTGGTGTGAAAAATGCTATGCTAAAGAGTTCAAACCACACNNNNAAAAAAAAAAAAACAGGAAAGGGAGACAGCCCATGTCACATCACAGGGCCTCCCTCCTATTTTTCTTAGAGACACACTGCTTGCTCCCTCACTATCCATCCTTCTGTTCAAACAGTCTTAGTCCACCTAGTGGTAAAAAATGGTACTACACACAAAATTAACCAGCATTTCTTCTTAAATTTGACCATAATTACTAATTATAGTCAAATTTCAAACAATATTATCATTTATCACAATATTTTTTGAGACAATTGTCCAGTAAAATTAGTTATCATGACAGGCCTATCTGTACTTTACTTAATTAGAGTTAAATGTGGGTACTTTCTACTTTTACTCCACTACATTTTACATTAAGTATCTGTACTTTCTACTTAACTACATAATGTGTTGAGTTACAAGTTACAGTCACATTGCAGTTTTCTGATTTGTTCGTTAGTTTGAAAGTAATCAATGGAGAGAGGGGAGTTGGTCCATTGACTCACTGCAAAGTGGACAGGTAACATTAGACCCACCTACAAGAAGAGCTGGACAAATTATGTATATTCTAGTATATGTCATTGAGCTGGGAGCACCCACAGCACCACTAACACACCCAAAATGGATTCCACTGCGGAGAGTCAGCCAGAAGATACACAACACCCATGGCCTTATTGAAACACTATTGAAATATTATTGAAACACTATTGAAAATTGAAAGATTATTGAAAGACTGTTCAGTACAGCAGGACAGATTCTCTCTCCCAAAAGAGCCAGACTGGACTCAAAAACCTTTGAAAACCAACTTCTTCTGAACTTGAACAAGAAATTCTTGCTGCAGTTAGTATTAAAATGTGTCGGTTCATTTTAGGACAGGAGACAAGAGATGTCTCCAAATGTCTCAACATTCAGGTCCAAGTTTTGAAAACGGTGTCAGGAAGTTAAAATATTGTTCACTATTGAACCATTACAAGGTTGACTTGACAGTATTTTAACTAGAGTTGATGACAAACTGGAGTTGAAATGATCAGATGTTCCTTTATTAGTTCTAATGCTCCTTTTTTCATCAGACAACTTTTACTTCAATGTTTTTACTGCAGCTAAAATGTCACATTGGTTTTCTTTGTGTTGAATAAAAACTTTAAAGGTATAATCATTCCTCTTTCTTATTTTGCTTAATGACATTTAACTCTGCATGTCATCCCTGAAATTCTGCTGCACAGAATCACAAGTTCAAGTGTGAACTGTGTCACAGAGTAAACACAATAAAAACATGTATTATCTGCAGCATTGTTCATTAATCCCCCCCGGGTCATTCATAAAACAAAGTTGAATCCGGCCACGGCCCGCCCTCAATGGAGCATTCACAAAATGATTTGCAGCGCGGGTTGAAAAGAGGCGTGGTGAAAATCTGCAGCTCAGAGATGTGGTGCCTGCGTGTTTAAAGTGGGACCGCAGAGGTGTCTGTAAACAAACCGGTAAGGGATATTTAATATTAATTTCCTCCTCTGCGCGCAGAGACAGGAGTACACGGCATCCCCCCAATTAGCCATTTCCGTGATGATCAATAAAAAAAGAAAAAGATTTGGCGAAGAATAGCGAGCGATGTGCAAGCGAAATACAAATGTCATGTTCTGGTTTACACATTTAAATAGAGCGCGACAGTGGGCGCCGGGAGAGTACGTGGGAGAGTACGTCATTATTCAAATCAGTTTGAAGCCGCAGCACCCCGACACCTTTCACAAGTCGACAGATCCGGGCCTGACACTACCTCTGCTCCCGGATCAGGGGCGCATCAGAGGCGAGTAAATTTTATCCGCCTTGGTGTTTTTTCTGAATGCTCGTTGGAGGACTGAACACGCATCAGGTCCGGACTGAGCTGTCTTATGAAAGGGGCTTATATGATTTATTTGACTGCCTTTGTAAGTTTTGCAGGAAGAGTTGTAAAGATGTCTGTTAACAAGTCCACAAAGTTCTGAACAATTACATAATATTTGGCATGTATGACTGCAAGACAACGTTCTGCCAGCAGCTTGTGCTCAGAATGGTTTGTCAGAGGGGGTGCAAGAACAATAAGACCTAATTGTTGTTATGCAACCTCAACAATGAGAACAAACAACTTGGAGTCTTGCAGAAGATAAATCAGCCTTAAAGTTTAGACTACTTCCTTTATCTGCCTGAAATGCAGACAAATGGAAGCACTTCATATTGAAACTGCTAGATAGCAGTGAGCTAGCTTTAGCTCTGCTGCACTCTTCAGTAAAGTAACAACATAATTCAAACACTACTGAGTGCAAATGATGTCCAAATATAAGGCTCTGTTAACATTTTATAACATTTTAAATGAAACCGTGCTGTTTTGCTGTGGTTCAGTGGTTTGATCACACAGTGCTTGTTTCCTGTAACATTTTAGAAATCAGATCTCAGAGTGGAGGTTTTTGGAGACCCCCACAGTGATAAATCCTGCATGCACACTGTGGACAGCTGTAGTTTTTCTGTGCTTGTGCAAGTCGATGGACACCAGTAACAGTGGTGGATAGTCAGGAGCTGAAATAGTCCACCTTATTTAGCAAAAAGGAAAAAAAAGGCTATATCTTCTTAGAAATTCTGTAAGATCTTTTCAGTTTCTTCAAAAACATTTGCACGGACCGAACTCTACGGACCCGATCGGTTCAGCGAGGAAACCTGGATGTTCTCTGTCTGCCGTACCTGGTTCTGGAGGGAAGTCTGGGAGGGCAGCTGCTAACAAGACCACACTGCTAACAGTATGTCAATGTCAATGTATTTCTATAGCACATAAAATCAACAAAAGCTGACCAAAGTGCTTTACAGTTAAGAGATAAAGAGTAAAATATATATATATATCTGGTGCCACTCAACACCATAAGAAAGTTAACCATAATAAAATACAACACACAATAAAATCAGCTCAAAATTTGTTCTCAGACTCTGCGAGGATCAAATGCCAAGTAAAACAGATGAGTCTTGAGCGAAGATTTAAAAGTGTCAACAGTCTGAGAGGTCTTTAAATTCTCAGGTAAACTGTTCCACAGTTTTGGAGCAGCAACTGCAAAAGCCCGATCCCCTCTAGATTTCATTCTGGATCTGGGAACATCTAAGAGAAACTGGTTGGTAGACCGGGGTGCTCTTACAGGAGTGTAGATGTTGATAAGATCACACAAATAGTCATGCTGCTAACTGGACCATGTTGCTAAGTCAACCTCACTGCCATCAGAACCACTCTGCCCATAGGACCATGCTGCTGTACATTTATTTATTTTTTATTTTATTTTTTCAATTTTGGCACCTTGTTTCTGTATTTTTGTTGAATGCTTTGAATACATCCTGGTTTATGTTAGTTTAGTTTATGTTAGTGCTCGCATTAAGCGTGTAAATTATAGTATGAGGTGCCGTTTGTAAAGTTACATAGTCAAAAATTAACAGCAATATTTTGGTTTACTTAGTCTTTCATAAGAAAAAAAAGTTTTTTTTTCAAAGTAATATTTTCACCATGTTACATTTACATGTTACTTACATTTATAAATGTCATAGTTCCAATTAAACATTTAATTTACAAGCTAAATATTTAGTTTTCAAATTAATACTTAACTTTTAAGTAAAATATTCAGTTATCAACGAAATATTTAGCGGCACACAAAATACTTTGTTTATAAATTAATGTTTATGTTCAAGCTAAACGTTTAATAAAAAAATTAAATATTTAACTTGCAAGTTAAATATTTAGGTCTAAGCTAAATATTTAGTTAACAAATTAAATATTTATTTTGGAAAGTAAATGTTTAGCTTCAAAATTAAATACTTAGGTTGGAGCTAAATATTTAGTTAGCAAATTAAATATTTAATTTAGGAATTAAATGTTTAGCTTCGACATTAAATATTTAATTTACACCTAAATATTTAGTTCACTAACTAAATATTTAACTTGTAAGTTAAATATTTAGTTTGTAAATTAAACATTAAGCTTGGACATAAACGTTTAGTTTGGAAACTAAAATTTTAACTTGCAAGTTAAATATTTAGTTTGTAAACTAAATATTTATTTTGAAACTATGACATTTAAAAATGTATGAATAACATAGTGAAAATATGACTTTGAAAAAAGTTTTTTTCTTATTACTGTACAGGCTAAATAAACCAAAATACTGCTGTTAACTTTTAATTGTGTAACTTTACAAATGGCACCCCACAGAACAGTACCTATGCGAATTGTGCTGCTGATGTTTGGTGTATTGTTTTGCACTATTTGTGACTGGCATATATCTTAGATCTTTTAGCGTACTGTTTGGGTTTCGTTTAGCGTAGGGATGTGCGAAATGGCATAAAATTCATATCACGATATGTATTGTGAAGGGTGGCGATAACGTTTTATATTTGGTATAAAACTTGCAATATGAATGAAAAAAAATCATAGGGTGTCCTTTTGCCATCATTTATTTTGAAATCTGCTATACCACAAAATAATCTCAATTAAGAAAATTCCACTACTATGTCCAGAGAGTTTTAAAATAATTAACAAATCAAGTATTAGGCTTCTTTCTTTTAGTGCAAAACAATGCAAAAGATATCAAATGTAGTTTTAGCCATATGTTTTAATCCAAATAATATGTTGTTAACTCTTAACAGTTTCTAATATTTTCACTTCATGTACCACATGCAATGTGAATGACAATAAAGAAACTTGAATCCTTGAGATTATTAGCTAGCTTTGTATTATTTTTAGTTTTAGCTTACCTTTTGCAACATATAGCTTATAGGGTATGCTTTGCTTCTTTTCTCTAGTGTTTTGCTACTTTTAGCTTTTAGGTAGGATTTTGCTACTTTTGGCTTTTAGGTAGGAATTTGCTACTTTTGGCGACAGTGGTCAGATGTAACTAAGTACACATACTTTGTTACTGTACTTAAGTACATTTTTCATGTATCTGTACTTTACTTAAGTAGAATTAAATGTGGGCACTTTTACTTTTACTGCACTACATTTTACATGAAGTATCTGTACTTTCTACTACACTACATTTCTATAATATGTTGAGTTACAAGTTACATTCACGTTGCAACTTTTTGATTTGTCATTAGCTTGAAAGTAACTGATGTCGAGAGGGGAGTTGGTCCATTGAATCACTGCAAAGTGGACAGGTAACATTAGACCTGCCTTCAAGAAGAGCTGGACCAATTATGTATATTCTAGTATAAACGTAATTGAGCTGAGAGCACCCACAGCACACATAATGGATTCCTCTGCGGAGAGTCAGAAGATACACACCACCCATGGCCTTATTGAAAGATTATTGAAAGACTATTGAAAGACTGTTCAGTACAGCAGGACAGATTCTTTCTCCCAAAAGAGCCAGACTGGACTAAAAAAACTTTGAAAACCAACTTGGACTTGAACAAGAAAATTTTGCTGCAATATTAAAATGTGTCAGTTTATGGGATGTTAGGAGACAAGAGATGTCTCCACATGTCTCGACACTCAGGTCCAAGTTTTGAAAATGTTGTCAGGAAGTTGAAATATTCTTAATTGTTGATCCATTACAAGTTTGACTAGACAATATTTTAACTAGAGTTGAAGACAAACTGGAGTTGAAATGATCAGAGCCTGTTCATTTGTTAGTTCTAATGCTCCTTTTTTCAGACAGACAACTTTTACTTCAATGTTTTTACAGCATTTAAAAGGACACACTGGTTTTGCTTTGTGTTAAATAAAAACTTTTAAATGTATAATCATTCCTCTTTCTTATTTTGCTTAATGGCATTTGACTCTGCATGTCATCCCTGAAAATCTGACTCACAGAATCACAAGTCCAAGTGTGAACTGTGTCACAGAGTAAACACAATAAAAACATGTATTATCTGCAGCATTGATCAATGACAATAACACAACACTATTAATGTATTACAGAAAATATACATATAGGTACACTTAATGATATTGTAGACCATTGCATTAGGTAATACATTCAGCAAGTACTTTTACTTTAATGCTTTAAAGTGGCACTCAACCAGTGGTGTAGTCTACGTGATACTCGGGTATATGGAGTATACCCACTAGAAAAACTTAAGAATTTCAGTATACCCACTTAAAAGTGCCCAATGGTACATGACATACCATTAGGTACATGTCATTGATACGTTAAACGACAGTTAAACACTTCTGTAACAATCTATTGGTGTGCAGTGCTTTTCTTTGATACTGTTTTATAAATTATATAACATGTTTTTAATACAAAGCCAGCTGTTGTACAAAGTTTGTTGTTCATTTATTCAAATATAAGCATCAGAGAAATTTGGAACTGTTCAATATGCTTAAAATCAAAATAAATTGACGGTTACACTTTACTAACCAGTGTACTTTGGTTTCTAAGCACGGTATGCCCACTACAAAAATGTAGACTACACCACTGCACTCAACCCACTGTGAAACGGTAGCCCCGCCCCCAGACCAGATTCAAACTCCTCATGAAAATGGGCGTGTCGAGAGACAAGGAGGGGAGGAGGTGGGTGGGTGAGCTGCGTTCACGCCCCCTCTAGCAACAAACTAAAACAAACTAAAACTCCAGCAAACAACTTACAGCAAGCAACAACAAAGAATAATTATGTAGATGTATATATCTATTCTCACCCGATCTATCCAAAACAAAAGGCCTAAAAAAATAAAATAAAAATACCACAAGGTATTCCGTGACTGGGGTTCAAACCTGGGTCTCTTGGATCCCAAACCTGCACTTCCACCACTGCTCCAGCTTGGCATACATGCTTTGCTTGTCCATCGCACCATAAGAAAACAAATACAACCAAATAGTTTTGATGACGTGAAAAGTATTCTTAAAATAAATAAGTTAAAATATACAAATATCTAGTGCCATTCCAAAATCTATAATATGCATTGTTGCAGTACTTTTCCGGCGTGCAATGTACCACTTCCATATAAGGTATGAACTGCAGGGGATTGGCTCTGCTTCAACCACTTTTGTGACGTCAGAGTGCGAAAACACGTCACAGTGAGAATCCTAGACCAATAAGAAAATCAATGTGCAATTCCTCTGTTCAACCCATAGGGCTACCGTAAACACGTTTTTAGACCAAATATTGCCAATTTAAACTAATACGCACAAATATATGAAAATTAACACAGACATAGTGCAATACAACATTCTGGACACATTCTAGGGAGTTTATCAGCTAAAAAATGTTAATTTTGAGTTTAGTTCCTCTGTAAGTATTTTTTAAAGCAAGTAGTTATTTACTTTTACTTAAGTAAAAACATTAATATGGTACTTGTACTTTTACTAGAGTAAATGTTTGTCTGTTTATTTATACTTTTACTTAAGTACAGTGTTTGAGTACTTTCTCCACCACTGGCGATTAGTTAGCGTTGAGCTTCTTTTCACTGTTGTTCTGTTTCTTTTGATTTTAACATCTTTTCAGCTTCTTCAACAAAGCCATTGATCTGTCAGCATGCACACTGCTTTCACAGAAGATGCCCTCTCCTTAGTTTTCAAGTGTCAAAGCATTGTCCACACTGCAGAACACTCATTTTCTTTCCTAGTATAGCTTAAGGTGGTACAACACTAACAGCCAAAAACAGTTTATAATGGAACGCTTTATGCAAAGAAGGATTTAGTCAAAAGTCAAGGACAGTGACCCACCTTTGCAGACCGTTCCGTTGCCTGTGTAGCCCGGCTTACAGGAGCAGCTGTGGCCTCCCACCATGTTGAAGCACAACGCGTTCTCGTTGCAGCTGTGCAGTCCGCTGAGGCACTCGTCATGCTCTAAAAATGGAAAAACACGACAGAGGTCAATATCTGCAATATCTCTGTAATCCATGCTAATTTATTACACTTAACATCTTTATCTTCTGCGTCTGATGAAAGAGCAAGAAAATGTAGCAATAATCAGTTCAGGCATCATCCTGACATCTGCAAACAACTGCGGCAAGAGACAAAGTAATCCTTGATTGAAGAGCAGCAAACGTTAGGAATGAATGCAGCAAGCTGGTTATTCATTTTAATAACCATTAAGTGTAAATGCCTCGACAGTTCGACAACTGTGAGTCTAAGATATGCGTCTGGAATGAGTCATTTCTCTGTCTCTTGTCTTGATAAGTCAAATCAAATGCTCTCAGTTGTTTATGCTGTCACAGTTGAGCCTGTGTAGCATCTTTTGTGCTTTGAGAAAGTTTGAGCACCTTAATAACCAAAACTAGATGGTTTCATTTGCAAATATATAATAATGAAATGTCAACATACTACTGTATATATTTGTCTGATATCCACTTTATTCAACTGACCTTTACTTCAGATTTAATAAAAATGTTCACTGTTTGTGTGAGAACATCCCAGATGTTTCAGCAAGGTCCCTACAAGCAGCAAGATGTCCTCCATAAACCAGAGCTTCTCATCTCCCATCACTATTTATTTGCCGTGTTATGGACCACTGACAAGGTTGACTAATGACCACAGACCATGACAATGTGTTCCACTTGTTTCCATGCGGCCAAGAAATGTTTCCTTTGCAGAAAACTTAAAGGACAACACCCACCGTGACAGTAACAATTCACCATATTGGAGAATTACTGTAGTATTTTATGAATTTTATTTTCATTTTTGCATTTGGGCCAGGCGAGGGTTAAAAAAAAAAAAAAAAAAAACCCACTCCCGAATGAATCCGGAAACCTGGCCGAAAAGTCCCGAAGGGTCATGCCTCTTGTTACATGAATCTCCACCCAGAAGGCAGAAGGTAGGAGTGAGTTTCCATGGAGGTTTATGAGAGAGAGTGCGTTAAAACTGCATATTTCCTGCATATTTCCTGGTGCAT
>JBBPBX010016756.1:12551-47708 GCA_038048925.1 Garcialebias charrua | reverse complement strand
CTGGTCTCCCACGCTGAAGTTGACAGACACACTTACTCTGAGACGCAGGAGCAGAAGAACAAGTAATGACACAAGCACCTGGCACAATAATTCAAAAATATTAAAGTAAATCTAAGATAAAATTACTGAAATCAATATAAAATTGAACATTACAGTATATCTTTGTGAATGAGTAAAAAATGTAGGAGCAACTGTATTTATTCTTTCTACTTTGAGTAGCAAACTTGGTCTTATTTTAGACTTTGTGATGCAAACATGACAGTTTTATTCTTTTTTTTTTTAAGGTACAGACGAGTGAAGGGCCGAGTTCCATCGTCTTGGATTCCGGAGGGGTTTGCTGCTTGCGCCAGTCGTCCAGTGGTCGTCCAGTGGTCGTCCAGTGGTCGTCCAGTGGTCGTCCAGTGGTCGTCCAGTGGTCGTCCAGTGGTCGTCCAGTGGTCGTCCAGTGGTCGTCCAGTGGTCGTCCAGTGGTCGTCCAGTGGTCGTCCAGTGGTCGTCCAGTGGTCGTCCAGTGGTCGTCCAGTGGTCGTCCAGTGGTCGTCCAGTGGTCGTCCAGTGGTCGTCCAGTGGTCGTCCAGTGGTCGTCCAGTGGTCGTCCAGTGGTCGTCCAGTGGTCGTCCAGTGGTCGTCCAGTGGTCGTCCAGTGGTCGTCCAGTGGTCGTCCAGTGGTCGTCCAGTGGTCGTCCAGTGGTCGTCCAGTGGTCGTCCAGTGGTCGTCCAGTGGTCCCACATGATGAGGAATCTGTTCCAGTTTGTTTAAAATCAGAAACTGCCCATCATTTCTTGTTGAAGAGTGTATTTGACCTGGTATTTATTCTGCAGCCAATCATTTTCATTAAAAGACATCAAATCACCCACAGTTCTCATATTGTATTCAGTTTCAAATGTTTTTAGTTTATTCATTCATTCATTCATTCAACCTTTATTTATACAGGCTTGCCTCGTTGAGCCACGGGGACTCATTTACAAGAGGGACCTGTCTCACTCACACCCAGGGTCAATTTAGAGTTAACAATCAGCCTAAAATTTATAATTATAGCTTTTATTCTTATCAATCTCCTCCTGGAGGAGGAACCACAGCAACGTGCATGTTTTTAAGTTTTGTACTTGTCAATAAAAAACTAAACTGGTAAGTTGCCAAAAAAACAATCACATCTAGTTTTTTTATTTGCAGTAGAACTTCTCATTAGACATTAAACAACGTATCTTATTGAAATAAAGAAGGTGAAACACAGCAACACCAAATGCACTTCAAACGCAGATTTATTTATAGAAATTATATTTTCACTCATTTGTTGCTGTGGTACATAACTGCACACAAACTTCTGGACCAACTGGAGCGTCATCCATCCCTGGACCAACTGGAGCGTCATCCATCTCCTGGACCAACTGGAGCTTCATCCATCCCTGGACCAACTGGAGTGTCATCCATCCCTGGACCAACTGGAGCTTCATCCATCCCTGGACCAACTGGAGTGTCATCCATCCCTGGACCAACTGGAGCGTCTCATCCATCCCTGGACCAACTGGAGCGTCATCCATCCCTGGACCAACTGGAGCGTCATCCATCCCTGGACCAACTGGAGCGTCATCCATCCATCCCTGGAACTCACCTTATGCAGAAATATAACAGAAAGGAGGAAAAGAAAAGTACAGTATACAAACATTAGGGTTCATTTATGAACACACACAAACACACACACACCTAGATTATATATATATATATATAATATATATATATATATATATAACTAACACACACACATAGATATATATATATATAACTAAACACACACACACATAGATTATATATATAAATAAACGCACACACACGCACACCTAGATTATATATATATATATAAATAAACACACACAAACACACCTAGATTATATATAAAAGAAACCCACGCACACACACACACCTATATTATATATATATATATATATATATATATATATATATAAAAAAACACACGCCTATATTATATATAAACACACATCTATATATATATATAAATAAGCACACACACCTATATTATATATATATATATATATATATAATAAACACAACACACACCTATATTATATATACAGTATAAATAAATATACACAGACAGCATACATACAGTATATAGGTGCGTGTGTTTATTTGCCAGTTATGCACGAAAATATTAGTATCATTTAATCACTGACTACATAAAATCATAACACTAAAAGCTGTCTCAAATCATACCTGGTGTTCTCGATCCTCTGGAGGATACAGAGTCTTTTTTTCAGGTGGTTTCTCGTAGCCCAGCCACAAAGAAGGATGCGGGTTTTTGTTTTCGGAGCCTGTTCAACACACACTAGTTGCAGCCACAAATTCAGCTTCGTCTGATTATTCTTACAGCCACGAACAGCGCAACAGGTACCAGAGCTCCACAAGACATCTTCGTGACAATTTTAGCTCAAAATAACAGAAAACAGAACTTTAACAGAACTTCAACGACGCGCACAGATAAACAAGTAAACAACGAGGAGCCAATGCAGAAATTCTACTTCCGGGGTCAAACGGAAGTAAGTCCCATAATCGCAAATACAGTGACACCTTCAGGAATATTGTGGATGGGCTGGAAAATGGCGGGTCACCTTTTCTTTTTAGAAATGCTTATTTACCACCTGGAGAAGCAAGGGGACAATATTTTTTTTTTTAAATTTTCAGAGATTACCTGGCTAACATCAGTCTGTCAGGAGGTAGTGACAGAGTGAAGAAATATGTTCATAAAAAAAGCTACATACTGCAGCTTTAAGCACTGGCTCTCTCAAAACTTCCTCCACCTAAACACAGATAAAACTGAATGCATTTTATTTAGTGCACCTGGTGACACCAGCAACATCCTTCCCAGTCCCAGTGTTGGTTTTCCCCTCCCCCACTTCAACCCGGTGGTCAGAAATCTTGGAGTGCAGCTTGACTCCAACTTAAAGTTTGATAAACAGATCAGTTCTGTTGTCAAGACCAGCTTTTTTCAGCTCCGTCTGCTCTCTAAAGTCAAGTCATTTCTCAGCCGTGGTGATCTGGAGAAGGCCATCCATGCCTTTGTGACCTCCAGACTTGATTATTGTAATGCTTTGTATGTTGGTATTAATCAATCCTCCATCTCCCGTTTACAGCTTGTACAGAACTCTGCCGCGCGCTTTTTGACCAACACACGAAAATATGAACACATCACTCCTGTCCTGTCCTCTCTACACTGGCTCCCGGTTCAGTTCAGGATACAGTTCAAGCTGCTGCTGTTTGTTTTCAAAGCTCTGAATGGACTTGCTCCTCTGTACATCTCAGAACTTTTGAAAGTCCATCAGCCCGGCAGAGCTTTACGATCTGCCAGTCAACACCTGCTGGAGGTGCCTCGCTCAAGGTACAAACAATGGGGAGACCGGTCCTTTTCTGTTGCCGGCCCAAAAGCCTGGAACAGTCTCCCCCTAGTATGTAGCATTTTTATTTCCATTGCCTCCTTTTATTGCTGTTACTTTTATTCTATTTTCACTGATTTATTGTACCGGTTTTTATATTTTCTGTCCTGTTAAGCACCTTGGTCAATGCAAGGCATTGTAGGAAGGTGCTATACAAATAAAGTTTATTATTATATTTATTATTAATAACAGCTCAATATTAATAAATAGAAAATCTATTTTTAAAATAGACTGGTATGAAAAAGGTATTCTATTTGTCACTGACTTAATGGACAGTAATGGTGTTTTTTTTAAATCATAGAGATTTTACCAATAAATTTAAGCTGAACTGTTCTGGTAATGAATATCTAAAAGTTTGCAAAGCTATTCCTGTAGCTCTTATTCATCTTATCCAAAACATCTTACGATATTCAATAGTTACTTCATTGTTACCTAAATTGAAAATTGGAGAATATAGTGTGACTAATAGAAAGTGTGATAATGTTATTCTCGTTACTGCCTTCAAATCTAAAATGTTTCATGATTTCAATAATAGTGTCTTGGTAACAACAAACTTGTCTGTAATTGAAAAGGCATTCTCCAAGTATGTCAAGTGGCCGGTTTCACCTAAGGTTAAAGAGACTCACTTTAAAATCTCACACAATATTTACCCAGTGGCAGAATTTTTGCACAGAAGGTTTAAGTTTGATTCAACATGCTGTACCTTTTGTGAATGTCCAGAAGAATCCCTAAATCATCTCTTTTTTCCTGTCCTTTTTCTTTTAAACTATGGAGAGACATTAAAAATGGTTTGTCCCTTAAAATTGAAAACATACCAGAGATAAAAATCTCCCACATTTTATACTATGTTGTTGACCTTGATACTGAAATATCCGATGTGGTAAACATTGTTTTCTTACTTGTTAAGTATCATATACACTGCTGTAAATGGAGCGGTTCTGCACCTTGTTTTGATTTTTTTCTTAACCAATTTAAACTGTATTACTCCTCACTGAAATTTGAAATCTGGTTATGCAAAAAAAGTAACGGCCAGTATCTCTAATCTGTTGTTGTTTTAAAATTAGCTTCTTTTTTTTTACTCATTTGCCTTACTGTTATATATTTGTCAGCAATGATTTTACCCCATTTTTTTTATCAATGGATCTCATGGATTTAATGGAACAAATAACTAATGCTGTCGATCATGTACTGTGTTAGTGTTTTTGTTGATCTAAAAAAAGCATTTGATACCATTGACCACACCATTCTCCTTGAAAAACTAAATAGATATGACAAGAAAGTTCATACTCAATAATCCAGGTATCAAATCTGATAAATCTCAATCTGGTCATCTGGACAGTTTCTTTTAGTCGAAACGTTTCACCCTCAGTCCAGAGGGCTTCCTCAGTCAGAGTTCCAGCATACCGATCCTCCCCCACCAAGCTGCAAACAACTTATGTGGACCAACCAGTTTGCTGGAGCCAAGATGGTTTCTGGGGGCCGTCCTGTCCCTCGTCGACTCCTCCCAGGCAGGCAGCCACAGCCAAAGTGGTTCAAAACAAGAAAGTTCATACTCAATAATCCAGGTATCAAATCTGATAAATCTCAATCTGGTCATCTGGACAGTTTCTTTTAGTCGAAACGTTTCACCCTCAGTCCAGAGGGCTTCCTCAGTCAGAGTTCCAGCATACCGATCCTCCCCCACCAAGCTGCAAACAACTTATGTGGACCAACCAGTTTGCTGGAGCCAAGATGGTTTCTGGGGGCCGTCCTGTCCCTCGTCGACTCCTCCCAGGCAGGCAGCCACAGCCAAAGTGGTTCAAAACAAGAAAGTTCATACTCAATAATCCAGGTATCAAATCTGATAAATCTCAATCTGGTCATCTGGACAGTTTCTTTTAGTCGAAACGTTTCACCCTCAGTCCAGAGGGCTTCCTCAGTCAGAGTTCCAGCATACCGATCCTCCCCCACCAAGCTGCAAACAACTTATGTGGACCAACCAGTTTGCTGGAGCCAAGATGGTTTCTGGGGGCCGTCCTGTCCCTCGTCGACTCCTCCCAGGCAGGCAGCCACAGCCAAAGTGGTTCAAAACAAGAAAGTTCATACTCAATAATCCAGGTATCAAATCTGATAAATCTCAATCTGGTCATCTGGACAGTTTCTTTTAGTCGAAACGTTTCACCCTCAGTCCAGAGGGCTTCCTCAGTCAGAGTTCCAGCATACTGATCTTCCCCCACCAAGCTGTAAACAACTTATGTGGACCAACCAGTTTGCTGGAGCCAAGATGGTTTCTGGGGGCCGTCCTGTCCCTCGTCGACTCCTCCCAGGCAGGCAGCCACAGCCAAAGTGGTTCAAAACAAGAAAGTTCATACTCAATAATCCAGGTATCAAATCTGATAAGTCTCAATCTGGTCATCTGGACAGTTTCTTTTAGTCGAAACGTTTCACCCTCAGTCCAGAGGGCTTCCTCAGTCAGAGTTACAGCTTGGTGGGGGAAGATCAGTGTGCTGGAACTCTGACTGAGGAAGCCCTCTGGACTGAGGGTGAAACGTTTCAACTAAAAGAAACTGTCCAGATGACCAGATTGAGACTAATCAGATTTGATACCTGGATTATTGAGTATGAACTTTCTCACCTTGATAACAGTTTATCTGTTTTAACTGTGCTATATAAATAAAATAGACTTGAATTGACTCACAGTGGATCAACCAGTTTGTTGATGACAGCTGAAACCAGCTGCTCACATGAGCAAGGAGGACCATCAGCCTAACAATGGATCATTAGCACCCTGATGGTTGTTTGCTATTCACAGAGGGCTGAGTGATACTAGCAATAACAGCATTGTAAGAGGGGGACAGTTGAACCCGGAGGCCTCCACCTCTGTTTAATGATGGACAGTTTCTTTTCACAAAGATGACCTCCTTTACTCCTCTCTCAAACCATCGTTCCTCTCTATCAAGGATGTGAACATCTTCATCCCTGAAAGAGTTGGCCTATACAAACGTATTGTTCACTTGAAACATTTTCAAAATAATCATTTTATAAGTCTTTTTTGTAAACATATTATTTGTTTAGTGAAGTAAAGACACTATTTTTTATATAAAGCAAGTATTTCTTTATTCATTCAACCTTCATTTATGATATTGAAATCAAGAAATACCTTATTTTTTATCAAAAGTATTTATGTTTTATAAAGTCAAGAAAGACCATTATGTTTTTTGAATATTTTTAATTGGTAATTATTTTATTAAAACATTTAAATTTTTTATGTATTGTGACAGAGGGTTCTTGTTAGCAGCTGCTGAAAGTAACTAATAAAGTAACTTAGTAATCTAACTTAGTTACTTTCCAAATCAAGTAATCAGTAACTTAACTAAGTTACTTTTCCAAAGGACTAATCAGTAACTTAACTAAGTTACTTTTTCAATGTAACTATGCCATCACTGAACCTCACTCAAAAGAACATTTCCCTTCAGTGTACACATCTCAGTACACAAAATTATAAGGCACTGCAAAAGGCATTGTCATTGCATAAGGCACAGTCTGTTGAGTATGAAATTGCTCTTGCACAGGTTGCATTACCCATAATGGTGAAGCTTGTACCCCACACAGTCCAACATGACCTATGACCCCTTGTGGCTGATAGGAGGGCTGACCCATAGTGTTGTAGGTGAATGTCTGAGGTGGTCTCCTTGCTCGCGTAGACCTCCTGAGAAATTCCTCCTGAGTTGGTACTCGCTCCTCTTGCTCAATTTCAGGTTCAACCTGTTCAGTGTCTCTTCCCAGTTCTTGTTCTCTTTGTGCATCGCCCGTTTCACCGTTTTGGACCAGTTCATTTTCAGCTGGATGCTGAAAATTTTCATCTACAGTGTTCAGTTGAGAGTCCCTCTGTTGGTCCACGGGTGTGACAACTTGGCTTGACACTGGATGAGTTTGGGTGGCTGGTTCCTGTAGTCTTGTTGACACAGGTACTCTGAGCCAATAACGCATCCTGGAGTCACTCTCAGAATCTGATGAGTCGCTGTCTCGATTACTTTGGCTTGGAGTGACACGGTGGCCTCTGACTCTGCTCCTGATGGGTGCTTTATCTTTTCTGTGATCAACAGTTAAAGGTAAGTCATTCACCAGGTGCAGCAGATTTCTGTGGAGGACCCTGGTGTTCTGGGCATTGTTCTCAGGACATACTTTGTAGATGGGGCTGTCATTGATCTGTTCTTTGACAATGTACACAGTCTGCTCCCAATATGACCTGAGCTTTCCGGGTCCGCCCTTTTCTCTCAGGTTGCGAACTAACACTCGATCACCAGGCTCCAAGACGACTCCTCTCACATGTTGGTCATAGTGTTTCTTTCCACGAGCGCTCGATTGCTGGCTGTTGTTGTTAGCAATACGATAAGCCTCTTTCATCCTCCTTGCCCACTCTTGTACATATCCATATGGTGTTTCACTGTCCTCCTCTGTGTTGAGTCCAAACATGAGGTCCACGGGCAAGCGGGGATGCTGTCCAAACATTAAGAAATGTGGGGCAAACCCTGTGGCCTCATGTTTTGTGCAATTATATGCATGGACAACTTGGGGCAGAAAGTCTTTCCAGTTATCCTTTTCTGCCTCCTCAAGAGTTCTCAGCATTTGTAGTAAGGTGCGATTAAATCGCTCGGCAGGGTTTCCCTGTGGGTGGTATGGTGTTGTACGTGAGTGACTGACACCTGACAGCTGCTGTAGTCCCCTAAACAGTGAGTTTTCAAATTCACGGCCCTGGTCGTGATGTAGTCTAGCAGGGTACCCAAAACGAGGAATAAAATCGTTGTATATAGGGATGTGCCGATCGATCGGTCACCGATCATAATCGGTCGATAATCATTCAAGCGTATGTGATCGGCTTTTGCCTTCAATTACTGATCACAGAGCCTGTGATGCGAAGTTTGCTAACTGCAAAATGTGCGACGAAAAAGTACCTCGTGGAGGAAGTTCAACGAAGTCCTTCAACACAACAAACCTAATTCGTCATTAAAATGTTTTAATACGTTTTAATAACTTACCAAAAGCCGTCTGCCAGCGCCGCCATTAGCAACAACTGTTAGCATGTAGCCCCACCGAGTAGCCCCACCGAGTCCGCTGCGCAGTTACGGGCAGTCCAGTTTAGCTGCGGCTTCAAAAAGGCTGTCGGCTTTGTTATTCCAAGTTAGCTGGGTGTCCCCCGATATCTTCTGCTTCCAGTCCGACATCGAGGCGAGCTCCAGGAACCTCTGATCGCACAAAGCCGGCTGTCGAATCTGCAGCTCTGGTTTAGCATGTTAGCCTTAGCTCATACCATGAGCTGCTGGTCTCGCGCGGTGCTGTGGGAGCGCTCGGCGGAGCGATCGCGGCTGCTGCTCCAGTCCTGAGACATTCACAGAGTTCAGGGAGTGTTTCCAGTTAATTTATCCGTATGAGGCATCCTCTTATGGGAGAAACAGTCCTCCAAAAGCCGACTGCCGAGTGCCGAGACTGGAACTAATGAATGTAAAATGGCGGAGGCGGTATTTCAGGTTCCTGGTTCTTCTTCTTCTATAGAGTTTAATGGTGGTTGGCGAACTCATATTAAGCGCATTACCGCCACGGTTCCTGGTTCCCGCAGGAAGTTGTTCAAAAAAGCACGAAATTATTAAAAAATAATAATAATAATGATACTTTACGTATTTATAAAAGCCATTTGTAAAAACAGCCAACAGTGCAGATTTAAGTAGCTTTAAGTAGCATTGAAAGTTAGTAAGGTAAACATTTTTCTTTGATAATGCAGTTGATAATTACTTTTATTTACTTTGTTCTCTGAAATAATTGAGTAAAAATATGTTTTTGTCTGAATTATGGTGATTTTATGGTTCTGAAAAGAACATGAGTGCTGCTTCTGGCTACAAGATCTGAAAAGTTTTCAGATCTTGTAGCCAGAAGCAGCACTCATAAGTTACAGGCAATCCATCTGATCGGTGATCGGTATATGTGATCGGCACACATATAAGCGATCGGTAATTGTGATCGGTATCGGTGATCGTCACACATAGGTGATCGGTATCGGTTTCATAAAACCTGATCGGCACATCCCTAGTTGTATAGTTTCTCCGCAGCAGTTTTAGCTGACTTGTTTCTGGTCGGCCACGCCTGGGCGAACGTGTAAAGTGGTCAACTGCAACAAGTATGTATTCGTAACCACCTCTGCTCTTTTCTAGATGCATAAAGTCAATGGATACTAGCTCCATGGGTGCACTGGAACTGATGCTCTCCATGGGTGCCCTGACGTGTGTGGTGGGTTTCTTTTGTTTTATACAGGGACATTGTCTCGTCACATAAGCTTCAATGTCCTTCTTCATAAAGGGCCAGTAGAAGCGATCTCGGGCCAGGTTGATAACTCTTTCAGCACCGAGGTGACCCATGTCCTTATGAAGGAGTTTCAGCACCAAGGGCCTGTACTCTGCAGGCAGTACAAGCTGTTTTCTACCCCCAGCTTCTCTGTAAAGTAGCTCATTCTCCATCTTAAGTTTCCCCCACTCACGCATTAACCTCCGCACTAACCCATCTGCATTTTGTCTGTCTCTGTCAGTTAGTGTGGGTTTGGTCTCTTTTAACCTGAGGAGTTCTTTAATTGTTGTGTCTTGTCTTTGTGCTCTCACTAGCTCTTCATGGCTAATGCTAGGTAAGGCTGGTGCGTCTGGCCTAGTGTCCGACCCAATGTCTTGAGCCAGGTTTAAGGCAGCTACATAGGCAACATCACTCTTCTTTGCTGCCTCACTCCCTTCCCATGTTGCACAAACAATGTCTCGGCTAAGCTCCTCTGTACATTCTCCAACATAACTATCAATGTCCAGCGGAAGGCGTGACAAAGTGTCAGCGTCCACATTAACTCTACCAGGTCGGTACTTGATGTTAAACCGGAAATCTGCAAGCTCTCCTACCCACCTATGTCCTGTCGCATTTAACTTTGCAGTGCTCATTACATATGTAAGGGGATTATTGTCGGTATACACCGTGAACTCTGGGGCATAAAATAAATAATCCCTGAACTTCTCACAAATGGCCCATTTAAGGGCTAGGAACTCTAGCTTACCGGAATGTAAACAATAGTTTTTTTCAGCTGGGGTCAGAGTTCTTGAGCCATATGCTATGATTTTTAATTTTCCCCCCTGCCTTTGATACAACACAGCCCCGAGCCCTTTCTCACATGCGTCAGTATGTAAAACAAAGGGCAGTTCGAAGTCGGGGTAGGCAAGCACATGTAGCATATATGATGTAAATGCTAAAGATCAGACAAAATGGTGATCACTCAAAAGTATTAGTAGCAGGCCAGTTATCAGAAGGTTCTAATGTTCTCCTCATGAAGGGTCATGGTTGCATTTGTATTTAAGAACACAAGGACAGAAGATCAGTGCATAAGGTGCTTTGTATTAAATATGATATTTACAATATGTACAAAAACAAAACAAAAACAACTGTCATCAATGTCATCAATCCATTCATTGTACCAATAAACAAAATATTTCAATAGATGAACAGATCTCCCAAATTAACCAGACTAAATCCAAATGCTTGTATTAATCCCACAGTTCATGAAATACTGTACCAAGGCCAGGGCAATAGTCCAGATAAGATTGAGGGGTTTAAATGTAGTCAATGAAGACCAAATAAATGTTCAGGAGCCTTTAACGCTTGTAAAGGTTTTTGGGTATGTGTGTAGGGAGCAGGCCACAGCATCTCCTACCGCACAAGACAACTCAGGTTCTGGCTCCGGGTTCTTTGGGCCTGAAGCCTAGTGGTAGCTCGCCATCATGGGAAACCTGGCCTCCATCATAGGAAATCTGGCCTCCCTCATAGAAACCTGGCCAGTTTGCTTGTTGCTGGTCTTTTAAGCACAAAACAGCAGTTTCTCACTGCTTAGAGACATCTAAAAGCTGCAGCAGCTCTGAACTTCCTCAGTCACACACACACACCTGCTCTCCCAGGTAATGGAAGGAGTCATGTTTTTCTATGAAACTCAAATCCCGTTTTCTCGAGGAGAAAGGAGGGACTTCCGGGCTGGTGAGCGAGAGGATGACAGCATTGTGAAACGCGCTCCCGACGCTTAAGTTAAATATAGCCCTAAACGACTCGGATTTGAAATATTAATCCTTGGACAATTAAGAACAGGGCTTGAAGATGCCACCAAAAGCAAAAGTTCTTAAGAAGTCTGCGCTATCAAAGCTGCACGAAGGAGACAAAGTGGACCAGACCGCACCTGCACCAGCTGTCAGCGACATGGAGGACGAGGACGCGCTAACAGCTGATGAGCAACAAGCCGGCGGCGTGAGTCTGGAACTCATTCTGAAAGAATTGAGAGAATTCAGAAAAGATAATGCTATGCAGCTAAAGGGAATTCGAGAAGAAATTAACAAAACAAATAAACGAGTAGAAGAGGCGGAAGGGAGGATCATGAACGCTGAAACTCAAATACAGATAAATGAAGAAATGACAGCAGAAATGTTTAAACTGCACAAGGAAATGAACGCAAAATTAACGGATCTGGAAGGGCGATCCAGAAGAGAAAATGTTAGAATATATGGCGTTAAAGAAGGAGCAGAAGACGAGGCTCCATCAATGGTGAATTTTGTGGAAACTTTGTTAAAAGAAAAACTGGAAGTGCCAGTTTCAGCAGAGCTGCGGGTGGAGCGCGCGCACCGCGCCGGCGTGTCAAAGCCGCCACCAGCTGCGACACCAAGATCAATCATAATTAAAATGTCCAGCTACAGGATGAAAGAAGAACTTTTAAAACTAGCCTGGCAGAAACGAGGATTTGAATATCTAGGAAACAAGATTAACTTGGATCATGATTATGCACCTGATGTTATGAAGCAGAGGAGGAAATACGCAGAGGTGAAATCAGTGCTGAAGGAGAAGAAGATCTGGTTCCAAACCCCGTTCCCAGCCAAGATGAGAGTTTTTTATCCTGAAGGAACCGTGCTGTATGGCTCAGCAGAGGAGGCAACAAGCGACCTGGACAAGAGATGATTCCCTGTGACTGTCATCAAACACCCAGAGGCTTTAATGGAACAGATGCAAGAACTGATGTGGCACACCGAGAGGAAGAGGAGCAGGAGGGGTGAAGATCGGACCCGAGGCTACAAGGAGAAACTCCGAGAGTTCAGACGGCAGGACCAGAAATAACTGGACACTGAGAAACAGATAAGTAAAATAAATCAGCAGTGAGTGATTTTCCTTTTGTTTGAGACTTTCTGAAGAACATGTGAATAAGAGATCATTGAACAGAAATAAGAACTAAGAGGCAATAGATATAATGAAAATTGTCGGGTGTTTTTTTTTTTTACGTTGTCATTAAAATGGACATAGGCCTAATGGCAAAAGAAGGCCCTCTCTCACCACCAGTAGAGAGAGGCTCACCTTCAAACCCCCCCTTTCAGTGGGGAGGACTAAGGGTCACACAGGAGACCCCACAGTTGGAAGTCAAAGTGTTTTTGTTTTTTATTTTTTTTCAAGGACAGTTTATAGTTTTTGTTTACGCTCCATGCAGCTTTAATGTTGATTTGTTTATTTGTTTTGTTTGTAAATATTCAGGGAGGATGTGGTTTAAACTAAAACACAGAAATGTTAAAACATCCAGACGACTGAAATATGGCTAGTAATAAATTAAAGGTTATTTCATATAATGTAAATGGACTGCTCAATCCAATAAAACGCAGTAAGATTTTAACCAAAATGAAAAAGGAACAGGCACATATAGTATATTTACAGGAAACACACCTGGACTCTAAAGAACATGAGAAATTAAAAAGAATGGGTTTTACGAAGGTCTTCTTTTCTTCTTATAAATCTGGAAGGAGGAGAGGTGTTGCCATTCTTATATCAAATAAATTACATCTCGAAGAACTACATGTGATACAGGACAGAGAGGGACGGTATGTATTAGTAAAAGGGAACATTGAAGGGAATCTGATCACTTTGCTAAATCTATATGCACCACCCGGAAGCGATATCAGTTTTTTTAAGAAAGTTGTTGATTTGATGGTAACGGAGACAGAAGGATTCTTAAGGGCGAGATACACTCGAGCGTCCTCACGATACGCCAATACGCAGCGTACGTACGCCCCGTACGCAGCGTAGCCCCACGTAGCCCCTCAGGGCAAGTACGCGCAAAGGTATTTTTTTACTACGCATACGCGATCCGCGTGCGCGATACGCGGTGTCTGACCATAAACTTCCCGGCGCCGGACTGTTTTGTATGTTACACAAATGAAATAAATTCCCCTTCTTTATCGCTGATCGGGCCTTTTCTTTTGTTTTTTTGCCTAAAGTCAAGTAACCGCTTCTTCCTCCGTTCACTCGATGATTGAAATGAATGAATTCAGGTCCTACCTTGGTGCGCGATGTTTTAATATCCCCTGGTGGGCTGTGTGCTGCAGGAAAAGCGCTCCCTGTTATTATTTTTATTTCTGAGAGAACTTTTTATAACATATATAGTAGAAACAGCGCATCAGAACACCGCAGAAGTCTGAGCGAGCTGCTCATGTTAAAGGTTTCACTTTCAACTAGGTTTCACATTCAGCTGACTGAGCGCTGTCAATCAATTCAGTAGGCGTGTCAGCAAGTGACCAATCAGCGTGCTCAGTTGTCCCCTTCGTGTGCAGCAGCTCATATTACAACAAGGAGAACGTCTGAGCTGAAGTCAGCTGAAGTGAAGCAGCCGCTCCGTATACGCGCGTATACGTCCGTATACGCGCGTATACGGAGTCTGCTTCACTGTATCTCGGCCTTAACTCTGTGGAGGGGATTTAAACGCACATCTACAGCCAAGATTAGACACTTCTAACGGTAAAACACAAAATACAAAACTATTAGTTAAGAAAATTAACAAGCTTTTTGAAGAAGTGGGTTTAATAGATATATGGAGGGATTTAAATCCTAAACAAAGAAATTATACCCATTATTCATCACCCCACCAATTATATACAAGAATAGACTATTTCCTAACCTTTGGAAAAGACAAAGACAAAATAAACACCTGTGAAATAGGAAGTATAGATTTAAGCGACCATGCCCCAGTGTACCTAGTCATTGATCTAAAATTACAACAGAAAATAAAAAAACTGGAAACTAAATTCAAGCCTACTTAAAGAGAGGAAAAATTATAGCTATATCCTCAGAGAGGAAAAATTATAGCTATATCCTCATATAAGAAAAAAAAAGAGAAATAATAAATTAGAAGAACTACAAAAACAATTAGGAGAATTAGAGGAAAAACACAAAATAACAACAGATAAGGTTATATGGAATGAAATTACAAAAACAAGGAATGAAATTAATGAGTTAACTACACACGAAATAAAGAAAAAACTATTATTTCTCAAACAAAGATACTATGAAGGTGGATCCAGATCAATGAAGGTTCTTGCTTGGAAACTTAAAAAGAAAATAGCTCAGAACACAATCCACAAAATTAGAGATTCAGATACGAATATAATAAAAAACAGATTAAATGAAATCCAGACTGCATTTGAAACATTTTATAAGAAGCTTTATTCTAAAAGGGGAGGAGGTAGCATGGCGGAAATACAAAACTTTTTGGACTCTCTCGAATTACCTACATTAAATGAAGAACAAAATAAGAAAATGGTTGAGGACATAACAGAAAAGGAGTTAAAAGAAGCCATTAGTAGACTTAAGTTAAATAAATCACCAGGATCTGATGGCTACACAGCAGAATGGTATAAGGAATTAAAAGAAGAGTTAATACCAGTGATGCTTCCTACATTGAATTGGGCATTGAATAAATGGGAAACACCGCCCAGCTGGAAGGAAGCAGTGATTTCTGCCATCCCTAAAGAAAACAAAGACAAATTAGACTGTGGATCATATAGACCAATATCAGTTCTCAACATAGATTATAGATTATTTACTTCCATCCTGGCCAGAAGATTAGACAAGTTTTTACCAAACTTGATACATAATGACCAGACTGGCTTTATACGAGAACGTCAAACACAAGATAATATACGACGGACACTACACATTATAAATCATATTCAAAAAGAAAAAAGAGCAGCGATGGTAATCAGTATTGATGCAGAAAAGGCGTTTGACTCTGTGAATTGGAGTTTCCTCTATCAAGTTCTACGTAAATTTGGCATAAATGAAAAAATAATTAAAACCATACAGGCACTATATGAAAAACCAACTGCTAGAATAAAAATTAATGGATGCTTATCAAACAGCTTTGTTTTGGAAAGAGGTACAAGGCAGGGCTGTGCATGTTCACCATTGTTATTTGCATTATACCTAGAACCACTCATTCAATATATAAGACAAAACAATGAAATAAGGGGTATCACTGTACATGGGAAAGAACACAAATTAGCCTGTTATGCAGATGATATTTTAATTTTTCTGGGACAACCAACAAGCTCTCTACCTAAACTAATGCAGTCGTTTGAACGTTTTGGTGTCTTATCAGGATACAAAATAAATATAAGTAAAACTCGACTACTTAAATACAATTACAGTCCTCCAGAAGAAATCAAGAAAAAATATGATCTATCATGGCAAACAGACTATATTAAATACCTAGGAATAATAATTCCAAAGGACCTAACAGATCTAGTAAAACATAATTACTCACCAATACAAAATAAAATTAAAGATGATATAGCTAGATGGAATCTTACCCCATATTTAAGTTTCAGCTCAAGAATAGACTCAATTAAAATGAGTATTTTGCCAAAGTTATTGTATTTATTCCAGACTCTACCAATTGAAATAAACCAATCACAATTTAATGAATGGGACAAAATCCTGTCTAGATACATATGGCAAGGAAAAAGACCCAGGATTAGATTAAAAACATTACAATTGGCAAAAGATAAAGGGGGATGGGGCCTTCCTTCCCTTAGAGATTACTACTGGGCAGCACAGCTGAGGCCTATGATCTGTTGGTGCAATCCTTCATATAAAGCTCAATGGAAGAACATCGAAGAGGCCCTGACCTCCACCCCCTTACAAGCACTCATAGCAGACAGTGACCTACAAAATGCTATAAAAAATATAGATAACCCTTGGATCAAGCTGACTCTGAAAACGTGGAAAAATGTAATAACAACATACAAATTAGAAGATGATCTAGTAATTTTAAAGTGGTGTGCATATGATACACAATTTACTCCAAATAAATTGGACAATAGATTCAAGGAATGGACACAGAAAGGATTAACAGCTGTGTGTAAAATGATAAAAGACAACACACTACAAAGTTTTGAATGGATTAAAGAAAAATACTTTTTAGAAGCACATGATTTTTTTCGTTATCTACAGGTAAGACATTTTGTCAATGATAAAATAAAAAAAATATCAGAATTGAGCAAACCGCTGTTGGGCCAGTTTAAAGAGGCATATGACTCAAACAAACAGAGAGGCATTATCTCAGGTCTTTACAAAGGACTTGTAAATATGAAAGCACATTCAACGTTATATGTCAAAACAAAATGGGAAATGGAGGGAGAAATACATATAACAGAGGAAGAGTGGAGAACAATTTGGGAGTATCAGTGGAAATGTAGCAGCTCATTGAGATGGAGGGAATTTGGGTGGAAAAGCTTGATAAGATATTTCATTACACCCTACCAAAAATCCCACTATAAAGGTAATTCTCCAGCTTGTTGGAGAAATTGTGGAAATAACATTGGAAATCATTATCATATTTTTTGGGACTGTCAAGTAATTAGAACCTATTGGAGGGAGATACATAAAGCAATACAAGATATTATTGGATGTCAACTGCCTTTAGAAAGTAAAGTTTTGTTTTTTGGACTCATGCCTGAAGGATGCTCAAAGATGGACAAATACCTAATTAATATTTTATTAGTGGCGTGCAAAAAAGCCATCACGAAACATTGGCTTTCACTGGAGAGCCCAACAGTGAACATATGGATGGACATTACAATGGACATATACAGGATGGAGAGAATAACTGCAGAAGTAAACGATGAAAAGGACAGATTTATTCTACGCTGGAAGAAATGGATGGTTTATATAAAATCATGTGGACCAAATATGGACCTAGTAATTTCTGAATGATTGTAACAAAAAACCACTTTCACTCCTTTTATATTAAGGTTTTTGTATTTTATTTTGATTTGTTTTGTTTCCATCGTTTGTCTTTTATTATTAGTTTTTATTTATTTATTTTATTTTTTGTTTCTTTATTTCTATTGTTAAGGACATTTAAATAGATAATTTACAAATAATTGAAGTGTCAAATGTTAATTATGTTAAATATATGTATAAATGTCAATAAAAACGTGTAAAAAAAAAAAAAAAGAGAAACTCAAATCCCGTGAAATCTCATGAGATTTCACACTTAGTCCCAAAACAGTGGACAAGGTAAAAGCATAAAATTGAGGAAATAGAAGCACCAAAATTGACTGGGTTACACCCTCCCCGCTTTAATTCGTGCACGTCCTCGTTGCAGGAGAATTATTGGACTTTACCAGTTCTGAACATCTGCTGCAGGGACGATGGTTTAAAGCCTGAGTATAGGCATCAGATAAGCCCTGAAACAATGTTTGAACAACAGAAATTAATGGGTTACCCAATACCGAGTATTGCAGTCGAACTTGGCTGGTGACGCTGCCGGGTAGATTGTCTGAGGGCTATCTCAGCATCATTAGATGCAGTGGCAGAACAATTATATGTCAGATTCAATGATGACTCAGATTGTTCAGGGCCAAGACCTTCACCCTCAACCTCCACAGATATTGTGGCATCATGTAAGTCTTCAGTCATGTCAGTAAATATGTTTTCTTCCACAGGCAGTTCCACAGATTCAGGAGGGTAAACTGTAGTGTTTTCCTCCATCTTTGGCACTTCCGTTAGTTCTTCTGCCTTATTGACAGACGTGAGAAGCTCTTCATTGGACATTGGCAAAGACTCCTTAGCTGTAGGTATTACACATGCAGGGACTGTTACCAGGGCTGGACTGGGACAAAAAATCGGCCCGGGCATTTTGAGCAGAGTGGCCCGTCTCAGGCCCAGAGGAGCAGCCGCGGATCACCCCGCGATCGCTCCCTCAACGCCACCCGACATGCTAACGACAGCAGCTAACACAGAGCAGCTAACACAGGCGAAGACACCGAGCTGACATGTCGTGGAGGGGCCATCTACGGCCGGGAGCTCGCCGCAAATGTCCACCTGGCAGCCTAAGATGTCGGGGGACACCGAGCTAACGCGGAGATACAAAGCCGACAGCCTTTTTGAATGAACTGACATGCTGCTAATGGCGGGGCCTAACCGTAGCTAACGCCGAGCAGCTTGTTTTGGATGGAGGAACATCGCAGAGAAACGGCTTTCAGTAAGTTTTTTTTTTCTGGCTCCAAATGTATGAAGTTAAGAAGCTAACAGTCCTTCTTTTAAACAGTTTTGACCACGTGTGTGCGTGTGGAGCGTAAGGAAGCTGGGGGAGCTCGGACGGGTGCAAGAGCTAATACTAAAAGACGAAGGCAGGCTTTGACCAGCTCAAAGTAAGAAATTATATTTTTTATTTATTGTACAGTATTCATTTACTGTACATGTAAAGTTCTGTGCATGTTTATGGCCTAGTATGTCTGCTTGTTCAGTCTCATGCCGTTAAATATGTGTGCGGCGCTCCGTTAGCGGTATAGCCGCGACCTATGTCAGAAACGCGGACCTACGACAGGCACGTGTTTTTGGTCCGCGAGGTACGACAACATCGACCTAAGTCACACCCGTAGGTCCCAATCCCTGACGTAACTCGAGGGTTTGCTGTATATATATATATATATATATATATATATATATATATATATATATATATATATATACAGTATATATTATGAAGCTATTTCTGATGTTCTCTGCATGTAAATGCTCTACCTTGTCCTCCATGCCAGCAGTTCAGATCTGCTCCAGCTTACCTTAGATCTGGGATGAAGTCTTCATTTCTGCACATTATATAATTGTTCTATTTTTTATTTTATTTTTTAAATAGGAAACGAGTACCTGGATAAAAGAGTTGATTGTGCTTGTAGCCTGACTACTACTGTAAAATTGTAATTCACTGATTAAAATGTTAATTTAAATGAAACTGTTTCTAGTTAAAATCATAACAGATGACAAGATAAATGTTAATTGTGCAAAATAAATTGCCAAACAATTTATTATAAAATATGTAAAATGTAAAACAAGCTGTAATAAAGTACTTTTACTACTATTTATACTGTTTATTAATTACATCATCTCAAGCCAGCAGGAGCAACATCATCATCATCACAACACAAACTGAGTGATGTAAGTTTAATCTGCGCAAACATTTTCAACCAGAGCTCAAAATGTTTAACTGTCAAAGAAATGTGCAAGGAAATAAACTAATACAGTATCACTCTACAGGCACATTTTGTGAGAGGGCCCTTCACATAGACTGAGACTGAAGGAGGTTCCAACCATTTGTGTTCATCGCCCAGAACCAAATGAAAAGTCCAGCAGAATTTCCAGTGATCACACATATTGTTCTAAAGTTCCTGTTTTTAGTTTTCTACATTCGCCTTATAATCTAGCTGTTTTTCCATCTTCTTTTAATTTGTAAAAAAAAAAAAATCTGTATGCCTCTTTTATAACTGCCTATTGTTGTCACTGTTGTCATCATTCTTTGTTAAAATCAGCTCTTGTAAATAAGTCATCAAGGCTAAATGGGATTAACCTGCCTAAATAAAGGTCAAATGAATGAAGTAAATTTTTGTACGAACGGTGTTAAATAAAACGTGTCATATTTTTATTGAGCAATAATCTTCATGCTAACAGTGCCATTGTAATTTTCAGAGATTGAGGAGAAACAGAAATGAGGTGAGTGAGATGAGGGAAAGATGAAAATGTAGCCTCAGAGGACAGGGGCATGCCAGGAACTGATGAGACAGGATCAACAGGGCCAGGAGGATGGATCAACAGGCAATGCAATCAGGGAAAAGAGATGAACATCCCGAGGGAACAATTGGAAGAAAAAAAATTACATAAGCAGGATAGAAGAACTTCAGACAAGAAAATTAACACAGTCCTGTGAAGAAAAATGTTAATGAAAATACTACCTTGTTTGTTACAAAAGATCAGACGAAGGCAATTGGTATGAAGAATAACTTCCCAGTTCCATCTGATAGCTTAAGTTTTTGTTACTGTTCTACAATTTATTGATGCCGTCTCATCACAACTTGACCCATGATTACATACACTAAACTAATAATATAAAACAAATGTAAATTAACAGTCCTGCAGTAAATTCCAACTTTGTGAAGGTTATGGTGTTAAAGTAATTTTATTCAAACATCTTGATTAAGATATTATTGTTTGAAAAGACAGGTGAGATATTGTACCTTTGTGATACTTTGCAACATTCAGCAGTTCACTGAAGTCGTTCTTCTGTGGTTTACCTGGAAAACAAAAAAAATTACTCATCTCCATGATAAAATTTTTCTGTAATTATGTCACAATTTCTGCTGCAGTCTTTGACAAAGTATCTAAAACTTTAAATTAACCATGTCAATCTCTCAGAAAAAAAGGCTATATTTTCTTATTGAAAGTTAGTAACTGGGATTACCATAAAAATAATAAAAAAAAATCTACTTTCAAAATTTAAGCTGTAATGAATATTTTAAAACGCTGAATTAGAAATAGATCAGTTTAAACCCGTCATGATGGCAGAGCTGCAGTTAAAACACAACTAGCAATTTAACTAGGAGGGAAACAACTCAGTAGAAATGCAAGGCTTTAGAATCACTCAACTTTATGGGTACACAAATAGAAAAATTAACAACAAAAATGGATTCCCAGGCCAGTCTGTTTAAAGAAATAAGAGAACTGAAAGAACTGATAATTAGCAAAGACAATAAAATTGCTGAACTAGAACGAAAAATAGAGGATTTAGAACAATACACAAAGCAAGACAATGTGGTGATCTCAGGACTTGATGTTAGTAAGTGTCGGACACATAAAAGAGCTCCTAATAACAGTGACCCAAATGAGTATGAATCTCAGGAAGAACAAGAGACTCTGGAGGAACATAGTTACTTTCTTACGGGACATGAGCATTGACATAGACTATGAGGACATTTCGTTCTGTCACACCCTGCCCAGCAATTCACCAAGATTCAAACCGTCAGTCGTCAAGTTCATTAGCAGGAATACAAAAAACTATGTTATGCATAAAAAAAGAAATCTGCAGGGATCAGAAGTTTACATAAATGAACATCTAACCAAAAAAAACGGAAAAATTGCAAAGGAAGCAAGGTTGTTAAAAAAATAGCATCAACATGGACAAGAAATGGATACATCTTTATCAAAACAAAGGAAGGGTCTCAGCCTAAAATGATAAAAGAGCTGACGGATCTGGATGAACTCTGGAGATGAAAAATTACAAATCAATGAAACAACTCACACTTAGAATGGATAAAATATACAATGAAATGAACAAATACATTAGTACATGACAACATACAAATACTCAGAACCTAAAATATATAATGTTGAAAATGTGATTGATGCAAAAAAAAAATTCCTGTAATAAAAGAGCTTTGGGTTATGACCGAAAGAACAAGATCTCGGATACAAGCGGCTGAAATGAGTTTTCTCCGCAGGGTGGCTGGACTCTCCCTTAGAGATAGGGTGAGAAGCTCAGTCATCCGGGAGGGACTCGGAGTAGAGCCGCTGCTTCTCCACATCGAGAGGAGCCAGTTGAGGTGGCTCGGGCATCTGGTTAGGATGCCTCCTGGACGCCTCCCTGGTGAGGTGTTCCGGGCATGTCCCACCGGGAGGAGACCCAGAGGAAGACCCAGGATACGCTGGAGGGACTATGTTTCTCGGCTGGCCTGGGAACGCCTTGGGATTCCCCCAGAGGAGCTGCTCCAAGTGGCTGGGGAGAGGGAAGTCTGGGCCTCCCTACTTAGGCTGCTACCCCCGCGACCCGACCCCGGATAAGCGGAAGAAAATGGATGGATGGATGGATAAAAGATAGCGAATAATATAATGAAGAGCAGTTTAATGACATCAATATATCAAATGGAGTTCTCTCTATTATTCACTTTAATAGCAGAAGTATAAATGCAAACATATCCAAAATAACAGATTACTTAAAACAGTTAAATAGAACTTTTACGATAATAGCGCTGTCAGAGACATGGCTCAATGATGATAACACAAGTAATATTCACATCGAGGGGTATGAATTATATCATATGAACAGAAATAATAAAAGAGGTGGTGGAGTCGCTCTATTTGTCAATAATGAAATAAAATGTAAATTAAATAGTGAAATGTCAATAATAGTTGATAATATTATGGAAATGATAACAATAGAAATAATAAACAAAAACGATAAAAACATAATAATAAGTTGTGTATATAGATCACCAGGAGCAAATATAGAAATATTCACGGATAAAATCTTGGAGCTAATGGAGAAGAGTTTTAATAAAAATGTTTTTTTGTGTGGAGACTTTAACATTGATATGGGAAATAAAACAGATTCAAATAACATAAGCACATTTATAAACTCAATGTACAGTTTAAATATGTATCCATTGATATCAAAGCCAACAAGAATTACAACTCATAGTGCCACAATAATTGATAATATTTTCACAAATATAACAAATGGGGACGTGATAGGTGGTATCTTAACGACCGACTTAAGTGATCATTTACCAGTTTTCACAATCTATAAAAATGATCAAAGCATCACAAAAGCAGTCACAATGAAGAAAAAGATCATAAACACGTCAAAAAAAGTTTTGGAAAAATTGAAAGAGGATCTAGATAAACAAGACTGGAATGATGTGTATGTTGATGATGCGAACAGAGCATATGATGAGTTTATGAATATCTTGGAAGCTCTGTATGAAAAGAATTGTGTGCAAACAAATTACACAAAGAGAAATACGATTGATCAACCATGGATGACAAAAGGGTTGAGAAATGCTTGTAAAAAAAAGAATTATTTGTATTCATGTTTCTTGAAATTGCGAAGTCAGAGCGCTGAAGAAAAATATAAAAAGTATAAAAATAAATTAGTAGGGATTATAAGGAAACATAAGAAAGAATATTATAGTAAATTATTAGATAAAAGTAATGGTGATATGAAAGCAACATGGCGAGTAATGAATAGTGTCCTGAAGAATCATAAAGCAAAAACTGGTATTTCAAAATATTTTGTAAAAGACAACGATGAAATTCATGATGAAAATGAAATTGTAAATGGATTTAATCAATATTTTGTGAATGTTGGATCAAGCCTTGCAGCTAAAATACCAAAAGTAGATAAAAATGTGATCCACTCAATTACAGGTTGTGCAAATAGTATTTTTCTAAATGGAACTAACAAAGAGGAAATAATGAATGTAGTAAAAAATCTTACAGACAAGAGATCAAAAGACTGGGTGGACATGGATATGATGTTTGTAAAGGACATAATGAGCCATGTTATTGAGCCGTTCACATACATATGTAATTTATCATTTTCAACAGGAATATTTCCAGATAATATGAAAGTAGCTAAGGTCGTTCCTCTTTTTAAAAATGGTGATAAATGTGTGTTCAACAATTATAGACCTATATCCTTGTTACCACAGTTTTCAAAAATTCTTGAAAAACTATTTGTAAACAGACTAGATCAATTTATAGATAAACAAAATATTCTAAGCAACAGTCAGTATGGGTTTAGAGCAAAAAACTCTACATCAATGGCTCTCATGGAATTAATGGAACAAATAACTACTGCTGTCGATCAAAAACAATATTGTATCAGTATTTTTGTTGATTTAAAAAAAGCATTCGATACTATTGATCACACCATTCTCCTTGAAAAACTGAACAAATATGGTATTAGAGGACCAGCATTACAGTGGGTATCTAGCTACTTAAAAGATAGGAAACAATTTGTACAAATAAATGATGTAAGATCTGACCTCTGTAATATCACATGTGGAGTTCCCCAAGGCTCTGTACTTGGACCAAAGCTTTTTATTTTATATGTGAATGACTTGGTAAATGTGTCAGGACTCCTTAAATGTGTACTTTTTGCTGATGATACCACTTTTTTCTGTTTAGGTGAAGATATAGAACAAATGTTGGAATTGATAAAGACAGAATTTGTCAAGATACAAACTTGGTTTAAAATAAATAAATTATCATTAAATCTAGAAAAAACTAATTACATGATATTCGGTAATAAAAAGAAAACTGTTGATGTTCCACTCAAAATTGAGGATGTTGAGATTTGTAGAGTGAGTGAGGTGAAGTTTTTGGGTGTTATCATTGATGACAAACTGACATGGAAACAACACATAAATTCTGTAAGAATAAAAATAGCTAAATCGATTGCAGTACTGTACAAAGTCAGAGACCTATTGAATGATAAAGCTCTGTATTTGTTGTATAACACAATCATTGTTCCACACTTAATCTATTGTATTGATGTTTGGGGGAATGCATGTAAAACAATCACAAAGCCTATTTTTGTATTACAGAAAAGAGCTGTAAGAATTATCACTAGAAAACATTACCGTCATCCATCAAGTACATTATTTTATCAACTGAAGTTATTGAAGTTCCATGATTTGGTAGACTATAATATTTTATCAGTTATGTATAGGGCTCAAAATAATGCATTACCTTTAAATATCCAAATGCATTTTGTTAAAAGACAAAGTTGTTATAATCTTAAGGGGACAGAGATGTTTGTAAAACCACAATTCAGAACTAGTTTGAAGGGACGTTCTACCTCAATCCAGGGAATTAGATTATGGAATGGCTTGGAGAATGTAGTTAAAAATGCCAAGTCAATGTTTACATTTAAGAAAATGATCAAAACAAATGTGTTAAAAAAAATGAAATAGCGTAATGTGTATTGTATTAGTTAGAAAATTAGAAAGAGTTAGTCATTTTGTACTGTTGGTTGAAGATTATTATTGTTTAATCTGATTGTTGGAAAAAGTTGGTTGAAGATTATTATTGTTTACATGGTTGATTATTATTGTTTAATCTGATTGTTGGAAGTAAGGGGCAGATATAATAAGATTTATTCTTCTTTCTGCTACCTTTCATTTTTTTACATTTTGTACATTATCATTTATGAGATTGTCTTGTATTGTTTCTTTTGTAAAAAAGAACAAATTTAATAAACATAAACATAAACATGTTTAATTAATTAAAACTGGTGACATGAAGTATTAATGTTGATAAATTGGTACAGAACAGTCAGCTAACGCTTCACAATGGCAAAAGAAAATTGTATTTTCATCAACTTACTAGAGAAAACATGTCTGAAACACCAAGAATGAACTACATTCAATGCTGGAACCGCAGCTGTTTGGAACTAGTTGTCGTTCTATGACCTGGAGGTTATGCACCATAACCAATGTTCCCTGAAGGAAGGGAACAATGTGCAACACATAAGTATGGGAATTGCGCCCCCGCGCATTCACTTGTGAAGAATTTTTATCACGCCTGTCGAGGCCAATGAGACTTCTGCGTCACCAGGGGGCTCCGCCCCCTTGGTATAAAGGACGCAGTACGTCTCATGTCCGCCATCTGCAAGCACTTTGCCGAGCGTATAGCATTGGAGAGGCCAACTTGTGTTGCACCTTGTTCCCTTCCTTCAGGGAACATTAGTTATGGTGCATAACCTCCAGTTCCCTTTCAGTCAGTTCACTACAGTGCAACACATAAGTATGGGAACTTACCCTCACGCCCCGGAAATGCATGTGCAGAACTTTGGCCTAAAGTTACCAAGCAGAATTACGTTCAACTCTCCTGTGCAAAGAACATGGTCTGCGGCACGTCACATGTTGTGACATCCAGGCTGTAGTGTTTTATGAACGTATTAGGAGATGCCCAGTTTTCTGCAGAGCAGATGTCTGCCACTGGAACACCTTTAAACAGTGCCCATGAGGTAGCTAACCCTGTTGTTGAGTATGCATGTACCCCACTGGGGGCTTGCTGGCCTTTACTGCTGTATGCTCTAGATATGGCCTCTGTTACCCCGTGTGAGAGGCATTGTTTTGATAAAGCTTTACCTGTAGCAGGATTAGCGAAGCACACAAGCAGCTGATTAGTTTTGCGCCAGCTTCTCGTTCTCTCATGTAGATGAGCAGTGTACGTACAGGGCAGAGCGCGCTCATGCTTTTCTGCTCCACAGTCCGCACTGGAGGAGGAGGAAAAGCTGACAGTTTGAAGCCAAGGTTCTTATAAGCTAAAGATGGAACTTTAGGCACGTATGCTGGATTTGGGCGTAATCTCACTTTAGAGCCATCCTGAGCAAACTGAGTGCACACGGGGTGAACTGAGAGGGCGTGGAGGTCACTCACACGTTTTGCAGAACATAGAGCTAAAAGGAGAGCTGCTTTATAAGACAGTAAATCCATTTTAACATTCTGTAATAGTTCAAATGGTGGGCCACAGAGAGCATCCAGGACCAAAGTCAGGTCCCACTGAGGTGCTAAAACTCTGCATGGGGGCTTTTTCTTCAGCACTCTTTTCATAAACCGGATCATAAGAGGATGGGCGCTAGGGCTGGGCCATATCATATCGTTACCGGTTTTACCGGGCAAAAAAGCTTGCCCGGGCAAAAAACTTATATCATGATATGCTAATTTCATGACGTAATACGTCGGGGCGCCCCATCCCCTTCACTTCCGAGCGCTTCAAAAGACTAAACCGAGCTGCGCACCTCTCTCCACCAGTCTGTGTACTGGTGTAACGCTAGAACAAACAACGTGTTTCAGCTGTCTCTCCGCTGTCTCTCACTGCACAGATACAGAGCTTGTCCCCCCTCCCCCGCCCCGCGCTGCAAAGCGTGTGTGCGGGCTGCTCTCTCCCTCGCTCCAAAACTGTCGCTCGCGGTTCAGCTGTTTCACACAGAGGCAGGTGATCAGAGAATCAGATAGATCAGTTTAAAAAAATGAATCAGAAAAATGAATAATTCCTGCAGGAACAAAGGAAGCTGAAACACCAGAAGCTTCAGGGTCAGCTGATCAACTTGTTACAAGTTATTTTTATACTTGGAGACAGAATACTTTAATTAATAAAGTAATTTCAGTAAAATTACCCCTTGTTGTTTTTTAAAATTTTATATAATGTTGCAAAGCAACATGTTAAGTTAATTTTCTCAAATAAATAAATTTTGCTTTTTTTTTTTTTTGGTTATATCACAAACTTTATTGTTATCGTGATCATGCTCTGAAATAGCACAATATAAATTTTGAGCCATATCGCCCACCCCTAATTGGCGCCAGGTGATTTTCCTCCCCATCCCTTGTGACATGCTGAAATGGTGGATAAAAAGACTTTAATTGTAGAAAAGGAGTGACCCTTCTCCAACCCCAGATAGCAAACGGATTCCGGACCGCATCCGTTCCGGATCTAGCTAAGGATCCGAAACGGATACTTAAAACGGATCTGGATCTGAGTCCACGTACCCGGGACGGATATGGATCACAGATCCAGATCGGATATGGCCCGGACCCTATCCGGATCCAGCCATTAAAGAGGGTTTTTTGGTACATCCGGCCCGGATCCGTTTTGGATTTGCCATAGAACGCTTCATCAGGCCCGGATCCGTTTTGGACCCGTTCATGGAATGCTTCATCTGGCCCGGATCCGTTTTGGACCCGTTCATGGAATGCTTCATCCAGCCCGGATCCGTTTTGGACCCGTTCATGATACTCATATCGGAGGTGGACTAATTTGGTCCAGAACCTTTATTTATCATGAATTGAGAGAAGTAGCTAAAAACTTGTATACCAGCTCCAAAAAGACCCCATAACATCTAACCAGTTTAACATTGAACACATGAAAATAATTTATTGTGAAGCTGCAAAAGATCTAAAATTGGGTTCCGAGTAAATTTACAGTTTTGAGGCTGCACAATGGCACAGTTGGTAGCACTGTTGCAGGTGTTAAAATCCCAGCCAGGGGTCTTTCTGCATGTGTTTGCATGTTCTTTGTGTACATGCATGGGTTCTCTGGGTACTTCATCTCATCTGTTATCCACAAACTATGCTGTACAGTACTGTTCTCCCTACTCTATACCAGGACAAAACAAAGTCCCTTTTTTCATTTATCAAGACTTTAAAGACCGTGTAAAGTGAATTTCAATATTTTCTTAAATAAACATTATAAATGTCATAATTGTAATGTTGTAAATGAGTAAAAAGTCTCAAAATTGTAGCTCAATTAATTTATGAGTTATAGATGAAACTGTGTATAAAGACATGTGTGTTTCAGGATTTTTTAGGCGTGTTTTAAACGGGACCGCGTTTCGTCACGCGGTCCTCATTAGTATAGCCCTACCCCCTGCTGCTCTAGTGATATAAATTGTTCTTCGCATGGGTGGAGCCGTTCACTCGTGAATCACAGATAGCATCAGATAGCAATAGCATAGATATTTTGTTCATTGTTAGCTAGCTAATCAATTATGCGTCGTTCCTGCATCTTCCCTGGATGTCGCAATGGTCAGGGCACCCACATTGAGACGCAGGAGGGAGTCAGAACAAACCCAGGCTGCTGCTGGAGCGGCCACCTGCAGCTCCGCGCGGCGCGCGTGTGTGTGTGTGAAGAGAGCGATCCGTGGCACCGGCCCGTGTCCAGAACCGCCACAGGCCGTGAAACGCTGTGACTCCGCTGACACAGATGAGATAACAGTTATCAACGTGATTTACTCTATTTTAATCACCAACACAGACCCCGCATGCGATGTGACCGGGTCGGACCGGGTGCAGCCGCTCATCTTCTAAAATAGCGCTTATTATTAAACACATAACAGCGGAGTTATGAATTATCTTTGTGTCCTCAACTTTAAAACAAAACCAGAGTTGTTAGTGCACTAAAAACAGCGTAACTCTTGGAAAAAGGAGTTGCTGGCAGCCAGAAACGGAGCAGGTGGATCTCTGCTTCTCGTCTGCCTGTCCAGACACTGCTCAGCTCTGAAGGGTGCAGGAAACCACGCCCACTGCTGACACGCCCCCACAGTTTCAGACTAAGGGAAAATAAGGTTTTTTCATGATTTTTGACACTTAATTTTATAAGGAAAACAATGTTTTTAATCAGTCAGATTTATATGGGTGATTAATAACACATATTTATGCCATGTGACAAACTAAAAACACAAATTTAATTTCACTTTACACGGTCTTTAAAGTTTTCACTTTTTAACCCAGGAAAGTTAGTTAACAGAACTCAAAAATTTAAGTACAAGATGAGACATTTTTAAAGGTAACAAAACTCAATTTTTATTAGTTTGTTGTCCTTGATCTAAGTACAGAATACATGTACTCAGAAATGTTGACTTTGTATTAATTAATCAAAGCACATGAAACATCTGATCTGCGGCCGCATGTCTTGGACACTCGGGTGGAGAGGGGCGGAGCTGTCAACTGACCACTACCTGGTGATGAGTTGGCTCCGATGGTGGGGGAGGATGCCGGTCAGACCTGGCAGGCCCAAACGTATTGTGAGGGTCTGCTGGGAACGTCTGGCAGAGTCTCCCGTAAGACGGAGCTTTAACTCCCACCTCCGGGAGAGCTTTGAACACGTTCCGAGGGAGGCGGGGGACATTGAGCCCGAGTGGGCCATGTTCCGCGCCTCTATTGTCGAGGCAGCTTATCGGAGTTGTGGCCGCAAGGTTGTTGGTGCCTGTCGTGGTGGCAACCCTCGAACCCGGTGGTGGACACCGGCGGTGAGGGATGCTGTCAAGCTGAAGAAGGAGTCCTATTGGGCCTTTTTGGCCTGTGGGACCCCGGAAGCAGCAGATAGGTACCGGCAGTCCAAGCGGCATGCGGCTCGGGTGGTTGCTGAGGCAAAAACTCGGGCGTGGGAGGAGTTCGGAGAGGCCATGGAGAATGACTTCCGTACGGCTTCGAGGCGATTCTGGTCCACCATCCGGCGTCTCAGGGGGGGAAAGCGGTACGCGACCAACACCATTTATGGTGGGGATGGCGTGCTGTTGACCTCAACTCGGGATGTTGTGAGTCGGTGGGCGGAATACTTCGAAGACCTCCTCAATCCTACTGGCACGTCTTCCACTGAGGAAGCGGAGCCTGGGGATTTTGGGTCGGGCTCTCCAATCTCTGGTGCTGAGGTCGCCAAGGTGGTTAAAAAGCTCTGTGGTGGCAGGGCTCCGGGGGTGGATGAGATTCGTCCTGAGTTCCTTAGGGCTCTGGATGTTGTGGGGTTGTGTTGGCTTACGCGACTCTGCAATATCGCATGGACATCGGGGGCAGTTCCCTTGGATTGGCAGACTGGGGTGGTGGTTCCCTTATTCAAAAAGGGGGACCGTAGGGTGTGTTCCAACTATAGGGGGATCACACTCTTAAGCCTCCCTGGTAAGGTCTATTCAGGGGTTCTGGAGAGGAGGGTCCGTCGGATAGTCGAACCTCGGATTCAGGAGGAGCAGTGTGGTTTTCGTCCTGGTCGTGGAACACTAGACCAGCTCTACACCCTCAGCAGGGTCCTGGAGGGTGCGTGGGAGTTTGCCCAACCAGTTTACATGTGCTTTGTGGACTTGGAGAAGGCATTCGACCGCGTCCCTCGGGGGGTTCTGTGGGGGGTACTCCGGGAGTATGGGGTACCAGGCCCTTTGATATGGGCTGTTAGGTCCCTGTACGACCGGTGTCAGAGCATGGTCCGCATCGCTGGCAGTAAGTCAGGCTCGTTTCCGGTGAGAGTTGGACTCCGCCAAGGTTGCCCTTTGTCACCGATTCTGTTCATAACTTTTATGGACAGAATTTCTAGGTGCAGCCAAGGTGTTGAGAGGATCCGTTTTGGTGGCCTTAGAATCGCTTCTCTGTTTTTTGCAGATGATATGGTCCTATTGGCTTCATCAGATCGTGATCTACAACTTTCGCTGGAGCGGTTTGCAGCTGAATGTGATGCGGCCGGGATGAGGATCAGTTCCTCCAAATCTGAGGCCATGGTCTTGAGCCGGAAAAGGGTAGCATGCCTTCTCCGGGTCGGGGAGGAGGTCCTGCCCCAAGTGGAGGAGTTTAAGTATCTCAGGGTCTTGTTCACGAATGAGGGAAAACTGGAGCGTGAGATCGATAGGCGGATAGGTGCAGCGTCCGCAGTGAAGCGGGTGCTGTACCGGTCTGTCGTGGTGAAGAGAGAGCTGAGTCAAAAGGCAAAGCTCTCAATTTACCGATCGATCTACGTTCCCACCCTCATCTATGGTCATGAGCTCTGGGTTATGACCGAAAGAACGAGATCTCGGATACAAGCGGCTGAAATGAGTTTTCTCCGCAGGGTGTCTGGACTCTCCCTTAGAGATAGGGTGAGAAGCTCAGTCATCCGGGAGGGACTCGGAGTAGAGCCGCTGCTTCTCCACATCGAGAGGAGCCAGTTGAGGTGGCTCGGGCATCTGGTTAGGATGCCTCCTGGACGCCTCCCTGGTGAGGTGTTCCGGGCATGTCCCACCGGGAGGAGACCCAGAGGAAGACCCAGGACACGCTGGAGGGACTATGTTTCTCGGCTGGCCTGGGAACGCCTTGGGATTCCCCCAGAGGAGCTGCTCCAAGTGGCTGGGGAGAGGGAAGTCTGGGCCTCCCTACTTAGGTTGCTACTCCCGCGACCCGACCCCGGAAAAGCGGAAGAAAATGGATGGATGGATGGATGAAAGCACATGAAACAAAACTTACAAAAAATCTGAAGCAGCTGATAATGTTTAAATACATCAAGTAGAACAAACTAGGAATGACCACACTGTTAAAATAATGGGTGGTTAAACTTAAAAACTTGAGTTCAAAAGCTGCCTTAAAAACACAAGTTAACGCAACTTCAAATAATGTTTTTTTCCAACTTAGGATGGCAAGCTAGAAAAGTAGCCCTATTTATGATAAGTCATTGTTTAAATATGATACCATAAGTTGAAATGACTAACTATAGAACATTATTCATTCTCCAAAAATTGAATACTCTTGTCAAGTAAAATTACAATCATATTCTATTTGAACTCAAATAATTAAGTTATACCCTTGTTTAATTAATGTTTACTTGTTTTATGAACTTCATACTCTGAGTTTAAACAACTTGCAAAGTTACATTATCCGTTCATAATAACTTGTTTTCATTTGTTAAAGTAACAAACACTTATATATACTTTCAACTCTCATTTTAAAGTTAAACTGACATACCAATTCCCTTTTTGAGTTAATTTAACTCAAGATTTTAAGGTAGCAATTGAACTTAAAATAGCAATTTAAGTAAACTAACATTTCCAAATATTGTTCCCTGTCTCCACTAAGAAAGCCAAGTTCACCATTATCCTTAAAATAATTACACCAAATACACTTCCATTTCAAATATGAAACATTTATTTTTATCTTTCTCTATCAAATACAGATGAGACAAGCCTTAAATCAAGTGTAAAAGAAAACATTTGTCCAAAACAAGCAGAAGTGTTGACATTTATTGGAGGACGGAAACTGACAAATAAAAACAGAAATACCATCTAGCTATCTATATCTATATCTATCTATCTATATCTATCTATCTATCTATCTATATCTATCTATCTATATCTATCTATCTTTCTATCTATCTTTCTATATCTATATATCTATATCTATCTATCTATATCTTTCTTTCTATATCTTTCTTTCTACATCTATATATATCTATCTATATCTATCTATATCTATATCTATCTATATCTATCTATCTATCTATCTATCTATCTATCTATCTATCTATCTATCTATCTATCTATCTATCTATCTATCTATCTATCTATCATCTATCATCTATCTATCTATCTATCTATCATCTATCATCTATCTATGTCTATGTATTCATTCTTTCAACCTTTATTTAGTCAGGTAAATCTTATTGAACCTCATGGGCTCATTTACGAAAGCGACCTGCTAAAACTAAAGAACGATGAACAGCAATGGTAGAATTTCCTTAAACAATAAACAATAAACAAACAATAAACAATAAACAATAGAAAACAAAAAAGAGAAAAAACAAAAGAAAGAAATACATTTTTTTAAACAAAGTATCAAAAAACGAGCAAAACATAAGGTAGACGTATAAAATCAAAGACAGGAACAAATCTGCATTGGTTTTTGCCAGGATTCCAACAGATTCTGAAAACCATTTAGAGAAGTCAAGGTCGAGAGCTTCAGATCTTTTTGTAAGATATTCCATGAAGCAGGAGCAGAGTAGGAGAAGGCCCTTTTTCCAAGTTCAGTCCTCACTGACGGAACACTGCAGGTAATCATGTCCTGAGAGCGCACACTGTAGCTGCACTCACGCAAAGACATGTAGGAGGAGATGTATGAGGGCAGCAGACCAAGAAGTGATTTAAAGATGAAAATGTACCAGTGGAAGAGTCTGCGTGAGGTTAATGATGTCCAGTTAACCAGTGAATACAGGGTGCAGTGGTGGGTACGATAATCACAGCCAGTTATGAATCTTAGTGCACCATGATAGACAACATCCAACATCCGCAGGGTGCTTGTAGGAGCATTCATGTAGAGAATGTCACCGTAATCAATGGAGGGAAGGAAAGTCACAGATACAAGGCGTTTCCTACATTCAGTGTTAGACATGATTTGTTTCTGAAAAAGAAACCCAGTTTAACTTTCAGTTTCTTCACTAGGTTTTCCACGTGGAGTTTAAAAGAGAGATGTGAATCGACCAGTATACCCAGATATTTATAGGAATCAACAAACTCAATAGGGACACCATTTGAGGATAAAATCAGAGGAAGATCTGCTGGAACCGCCTTCCTATTTGAAAAAAACATCCCTTTTGTTTTATCAGCATTTAGGACAAGTTTGAGACGGAACAAATCTGACTGGATGATGTCAAAAGCGGATTGCAGTAACTGGAAAGCCTTAGCTACTGTTTTAGCTCGGCAGTAAACAACTGTATCATCAGCATAGAAATGTAAGGATGCATCAGGGATGCAGTGACCTACATTAGCTATGTAGATTGTAAAGAGGGTTGGTCCTAAAACTGAGCCTTGTGGTACACCATTTTTAACTGTTAAAAAGCTGGAAGAAGTACCGTTATGTTGAACACATTGCCTCCGATTGGAAAGATAGTTAGAAAACCAACCGATGGTTATTGTTGCAACTTTAGCTTTTTCAAATATTTAGCCTTTTCTGCCACTTTGTTCCTCATGGAAAATGAACTGAGCTCATTTTACATCCTTCAGATTTACATCTGTTTACAACCATTTACTGCTCCTTTCACATTTTGTTCTGCATCCGCTTCTTTCAGCTTCCTTCTGCAAATGTACACTTTTTCTTTCAGATAATTTCAGCTTGTTTTTCAGCTGTTTTGTGCTCCTTTCAATATTTTTGTGCTTCTTATAACTTCTTTCTGCTAATTTCAGCCTGTCATGCTCCTTTTAGCTTATTGCTGCAAGCTTCAGCTTTTTCTGCCATTTCAGCTGTTTTTATGCTAATTTGTAGCTTTTTCAGCTAATTCCACATTTTTTGCACACATTTAAACTTTTTTCAGTCTAATTCAGCAAAAAAGTTTTTTCTTCACCTTATTTTTTGTAACTTTAACTTCTTTTCAGCAGTTTTTTTGTGTGTGCTAATTTAAGATGTTTTCAGATTATTTCCACCTTATTGTGCTCATTTCTGCTTATTTCAGCCTAATTGGGCAAACATGTTCTTTCTGCTTTATTCTGCTGCCGGGTTTCCACCAAACACG
>JBBPBX010016756.1:0-11983 GCA_038048925.1 Garcialebias charrua | reverse complement strand
TCATAACACATTTTACATGAACATTTACATGTGTATTTAAATTAAAACTTAAACAGTTCTGGTAAGGAATGATAAAAACTATGGTAATTTTGTAAAAAATGATATGAACATAAATAAAAACCTGCAACTACTGACCAGAGCAGTCCAAAATATACAGTAATTAAATGTGCCTAAAATTACTGATTAACTTGAATAATATTTTCATAAGCATTCAAACTATTGTGATTCTTTTTTCTTCTGCACATTTTGTTGCATTTTTCTTGTTCAATATTTTTTGTGCTATTTTAACAAATCATAAATAAAAATGTTCAGCTCTTTCAGGACAATCTGGCTATGACTTTTGGTTTTGGTGCAACTTTAGCTTTTAGAAATATTTAGCCTTTTCTGCCCTTTTTTCTCATAAAAAATGAATTGAGCTCATTTTCCATCCTTTTCAGATCTGTTTACAACCTGTTACTGCTCCTTTCACATTTTGCTCTGGTTTAGCTTCTTTCAGCTTCCGTGTACAAATGAAAACTTTTTTCAGCTAATTTAAGCTGTTTGTGATCCTTTTAGAGTCTTTCTGCTAATTACAACAATTTTGTGCTTCTTCTGACTTCTTTCTGCTAATTTCAGCTTGTTATGTTCCTTTCAGCTTATTTCTGCAAGTTTCAGCTTTTTCTACTATGTCAACGACTATTTAGCCGTTTGATGCCGGGTTCCCACCGAACGCGCCAAAACGCTCCCAACGCACCGTGTTTGCTGCTTGTCAACAGATGTCTGTTCACACCGAACGCTCTGCAGACGCACAGTGGGAGCAGCGTCTGGCTCCCTTCCCGGTCAGATTTGTTTTGTTTTCTGTTCACTGGGCAGATAAAATCAGCTGTACGTGAGCCTCGTTACTACTTGAGTGAGTTTTCTACGAGCCGAACTGCAGCTCCAAAGGTCTTTGTTGAGATTAAAATGTTCTTTTATGTTTGGGGTGATCGTACGCTCGAGCAGACAGTGGCAACTGTAAAAATGTCAAGTTTCTTACCGGAGGCTGGTTTCTTCATGGAGGCTCGTTGGGATAGGTTAAAAAAGTCCAAAAACAGTCCCGTCGTTGTTGCGTCATCACATAGCAGAGTCTCTCCCGATTGGTTGCTGCGACGCGTCAAGCAGCCAAAGTTTAAATGAATGAACTTTGGCTGCTCGACGCCTCGTCTGCTTTGGACGCGCGCGTGCGTGGGAAAGTACTGCCGCTCGCTGCCGCGCTGCTTGAAATGCTCAAGACGCGCCGCCCCTGGCCGCGCCTCCACATAGACTTTGCATGTAAAGTGGCTGCTTCGGCACGTTTGGTGGGAACCCGGCATTTTGCTCATTTTAGACGTTTCAGGTAATTACACACTTTTTGCAATAATTTTAACTTTTTTCAGTCTAATTCAGTGAAAATGTGCTCTCTCCACTTCCTTCTAATAATTTAGGCTTCTTTCTACTTTTCAGCTAGTTTTGTTGTTGCTAATTTCAGCTTTTTTCCAGATAATTTCCAATTATTTATGCACATTTCTGCTTCTTTCAGCCTAATAGGCCAAATGTGTTCTTTCTGCTTTCTTAAGCTCGTTCTAACTTTTCAGCTAGCATTTGAGTATTTTTTTTAGCTAATTTCAGCCGTTTTCAGATAAATTCAAGTTTTTCCTGTTAGTTTATCCTACATCCATCAAAATTAACTTCTTTATTCCAATTTCAGCTTTTCCTGCTCTATGAGCTATTTTTGATACTAATTTAACCTTTTCAGCTAATTCCACATTTTATAGCTCATTTCAGCTCTTCTTGCTTCCATCTGGCAGTTCAAGCTTATTTCTGCCTTTAATCTAATTTTAAGCCATTTTTGTTGTTGCTAATTTCAGTTTTTTAAGCTAATTTCCTAATTTTTGTGCTAATTTAAACCTAATTTTGCAAATATGTTTTTTCACTTTCTTCTGCTAATTTAGGCTTGTTCTTTCATTTCAGCTACACTTCAGAATGTTTTTAGCTAATTTCAGCTGTTTGTCAGCAAGTTCTTAAGCCATATGCATTCACACTGCATTTTCACAGGAAATGCAGTGTCTCTAGTTTGTTTTGTACTCACTTGTTGCCATTCAGCAAAACAACAAACAATTTTGGAATTCAATAAAACACATTTGAATTGAAAAGTGGTCTGTTCAGATTTCAACGTCACCATCTATAAAAATTAAACTGCGATGGTCTCTGTGGATAAAAGGAGTAAACAGAGATGTGGAGCGTCACCTTGTTCCTGAACTTGACTTTGTAGAACTTGTCTGCAGACTCGAGCAGCTCAGGTCTGCAGGTGGTAGTGATGAACTGAGTGCGGCCCGCCAGCTCAACAATCATGTCTGAAATAAAGATGAATCATAAACTTATCAACGAAGGAGAGTTTTTATCTCTGAATCATCCTACAATAAAAAGTTTGTGCTCATGTGTTCAGTTTTGTCGGAGCATATAATTGTGGCAGATCAGGTGCTGTTTGTAATTTTACCTTGTTCTTTAATAAAGAACCAAGGTTTTGCAACACTAAATGTTTAATGATCATTTGAAAATGGAAAGCCAACATAAAATCAAAACCTACAAACTAAATAAAACGGATTGATTGATAAAAATATTTTAGAAATCCTGCAGTGAAAGGGATACATATTGCAAATGAAGCACACTATAAATAATTTGTCGAGTTGGATTGTGTTACACTAAACTGGCCCATTTTGTTTCCTGACTAATGAAGTTCTTTATTTTGCAAACATCAGCATAAAGTAACACACACACACACACTGGCAGCGGCTCTTTACCTGAGACAGCCTTCCTGTGCTGGGCGTCGAGGGCCTGATCGATCTCATCGAACAGGTAGAAAGGGGCGGGGTCACACTTCTGAATGGCGAATATCAGAGCCAGAGCTACCAGAGACTTCTGGCCTCCAGACAGCTGCTGCATCTCCCTCATCTCACCCTGCTTCCCTGTGAACGACACCTGCAGGGCAGAGTCACACACACACACAAATCTCACTTTATGCTTTCATTGTCATTATTAGAGTCCCTGTTCTGGAAGGACAGAGAGAACCTGCAGTGTTGTGACAGCTTTCACGCTCATCCAGATAAATTTAGCTTGAACAGAATTATTACTCATGGAATGACTAATGCAGCTTTGCCATTGGTAAGTGCGGCTCCACTCGGCTCTTCTCTCCTCGGTTCTCCTCAGGTGTAGGTGATTTGCCACTACAGTGGAGGCTGACCTGTTCCCCCACTCTGTGGGTGGGATCATCCATACAAAGTGGACGGGATCAAAACTGGTCTTGTATTTGAGCGACTTTGCCCGTTGTGCTCCTTAATCACCCTATAATCAGATTTTAATCTTGTTAGCTTATCACGAGTCCAGGTGCAGCCATGCTGCGCCATCATCTCCTATATCTCTTGGTAAATGTGCTCATTTCTTGTGGCGCCGTCGTCAACACGACGAGGAAGTGGAGGTTCAGATGTAGTTTGCAGTTTTGCTATGCGGGTCATCCAGTGACATAACTCCTCTGGCCAATCAACAGCTGCTGTGTGCTTACATCAAAATTGGCCCCTCGGAGCAGCCCGCTTGGAACCTCACGTGGTCCCATAAACCAAGCTGAGTGGGGGGATACAGACAGTGGAGAGGCCCCAAACTGGTGCCATGTCATGTGGAGCCGAGGAGAGTTGAGACAGTGGCAAAGTGCCATTACTTCACCTTGGCTGTATTTCGTGAGAAGTGTTTTTCCAATAAAACAGACATTCACATTGATGACGTTTCCAGATAGAAGCAACAAATAAGATATATAATACAAAAATTGCCATTTTAGTCTCTGATTATGGAAAGACTGGGCTTATAAAACAAGGTTTAAAGTGTGTGTGACATGATTTTGGAACTTTGCATAAAGTGGCACAACATATATATCTTGTATCATTCAACTATGTTCGTTGTTGCAAACAAAATGATAAATTAATGAAAATTCGTTTCAAAGTGAGTTCCAAATTCGCATCGTGTTTCTTCACGGGACATCCGGGTACTTCCGCATGCGACGTCAGTGACGTACGAACAGGAATGTCTCCTAGAACGCCTCTTTTACATAACAATGGCGCACAATATAGAAACAGACAAATTTAGCAATCTAAGTTTAGATTTGAGCGATTTGTCTTCAGTTTGGGAAGCCGAAGTTAGTTCAGGGGGTTGAACAAGAAACAGCAGGTTCTGCCTTACCGTTCAGGTGGAGCGAGGAGGGGGCTCCGAGGAGGACAGCTTTGTTTGTTTTGTCCAGTCTTGACGAAGTATTTCATCTTTTGGGAAAGTGAAAAGGCTCACTTGTTCACTGATGATGTTAGAACACCCAAATGCGACACAACGTAACGCCATTTTTCAAGTTATACAAAAACAAACAAAAAAAAGGCGATCTTGCAGAAAATGAATATAGCAGACGCAGACTGACATTCCTGTTCGTACGTCACAGACGTCGCATGCGGATGTACCCGGATGTCCCGTGAAGAAACACGGCGCAAATTTTCAACTCACTTTGAAACGAATTTTCATTAAATTTATCATTTTGTTTGCAACAACGAACATAGTTGAATGATACAAGATATATATGTTATGCCATTTTATGCAAAGTTCCAAAATCATGTCACATACACTTTAAAGTTGGGACAAATGCATCATTAGCCTCATCAGCTGCATATTCAGTATACTACTAAACTAATGGCTGCATTGAAAGTAAAATCAAAAGAAACAACAAGGTCCTCACTCTGATGCCGACTCCGGTGAACTGGTCCACTGAGGGAACGCTGCTCTGAGAACCAGAACCCCTCTCGCTATCTGCACCCCCCTCTTCATCCTGGGACTGGCTGCCTTCGGCATCCCCCTTCTTCATCACCAGCGTAGCTTTGCCTCCTGGCACCAACTTCTGGAAAACCTCGCTGAAGTTCTTTGACACCTGAGAAAGACACGAATCATCACAGTGAATTTTAATCGCAGCGTTGCGATGTTGCTTAACTCGTGCCCCTGATCTGAAACAATCGAATACAAGATCTTTCTAAAATGGCTTCTGAAAGTCTGTTGAACTGAAAAAGAAAAAGAGCGCTCGTGATCTCGTATCTCAGACAAATTAACGGCCGAGCAGCCTTTGGCGGGTGGAGGATGGAGAGAGCGTGACGGGAGGTTCCCGTACCTGTTTGAAGGTGAGCTGGATGGCCTCGTACTTGCGCAGCTCCAGGACGTTCATGAGCTCCATGATGGATTTGTGGCCACGGTCGAGCTCTTCCTGACGCTTGATTAACTTCTCCTTCTGCTCAGAGAAGTTGACGAACTGGTCCAGAGCTTTCTTGTTGACGTGACTGTACTTCTTCAGCTCTGTGTTGCACTGCTCCAGTTTTCTGAACAGCTGTTAAAAGAGGAAACATTACATCATGTCCTTATTAGCTGACGGCGAGGACACGGGCAGTCTCGGCTTCATACTGTAGCTTTGGAGTATTAAACGCTGACTTCATTCGTTCTAATCTTTTTTATTTATTGGTAGAATGAATAGTCCCGTTTTAATTCCAATCCAAGTTTTATTTACCTTCTGAATTTAACTAATTACAGTATCTTTAATTGTGTTTTATTGGAAAGACTCACAATTAGCATTCCTCTAGTATTAAAAAATAGGTTTGTTATGTTGTTTTTATCTAAAGATGGCATGGTCTGATTAATTGTGAAAAAAACGGTACACATGTACCCAACGCTCTCGAGCTATAAATTCATCCATTTAAAATCCCTAATGATTGAAAGAAAATGAGCAAGAGCCAACATGGCTTGGCCTTTTCCACCACTTGTGCAATCAGTGGTGCCATCTCACCCCCATGCAGCACCCTGAGGAGAAAGATTAACTATATGAAGTGTTTATGAGACAGTGTCGAGCTATTTTCAGATCCGTCAAGGAGGAGAGCAGACAGACACACACACTTATGAAAGATGCAGCCATGTCCACTCATCTCTCCGTCTTTGTTCCCAAAGACAGCTGGCTGGAAGAAAAAAATCAGACACAGCACTCGTGTCTGAGTCACTGGTGAGTGGGTGGAATGTAATGGTCCTCCACTTTAGTAAAAAAAAATAATAATAATAAAAATGGAGCTCTAGCTGTGTGTGTATGTGTATACATTCTCAATATGATTTAAATTTACAGAAGGTTTTCGAACAGGCCACCATCACTAAACCTAACGTGCACCAAGTCTGATAATAAAGTCAAACTGTTCTCAGGTCAAACAGCTGTGAGGAGCTTTGTAACTGTGGGCTGTCCCTCATTACTGGGGTTTATGGACAGGATATCAAGCAGGGTATATGCAGGAATAATGAAGTTAATTTCAATACCTTTTCAAGACTTTTTAAAGACCTTCCAAAATAAATTCAAGACCTTATCGTCACTTTGTTTTATTAAGCAAAAAATCTTTGATTTACAAAACTGCTGCTGTTTTCAATTACTGTAAATCTGTGAATCTCAAACCTACAACAGAACTGAGATACATGTACAGTGGAAAGAAAAAAGTTCAAAAGAAGAAACTGAACCACGACTAGGTTTAAGAAAATATAGCTTAGGTTACAACAAGTATGCTATTTTAAAGTAACTTGGTTGAACAATGGCGAATAAGAAATAAACAGTAATCATTACATGTGCCAAACCAAAGCCAGGCACACGGTTAGCTGAAAGTGCTGTCGCTGGTGGAGCACAGCAACTGCTGATAGACATCTGCGTTTTGCGGCTAGCTGCACTTTTGTGGCTAGCTCCAGTCATATGGGACTTCAAGTAGTTTATGCCCATCGAGGCTCCGCTCATCTTTTTTTTTTTTTACAAAATGTACAATAAGCCTCACGGTTATTCTCGGCGACAGGCCTCAGCCATTCTTGAAAATCAGGCATCTCCAACCAGGAGTCAGAAAATTTGCATTTACCCATTGTTCTCACGGTCTCGCTGCAACTTACTCGAACACACAAGCCGTGTTTCCATCAAGGTTTCTAGCTGCGCAATTTGAAATAGCGCAGCAGAAAAGCTTAATGGAAACGGCAAATTGCGAGGTTACTTCCTGAATTACGCTAAAAAGTTTTTACGCTCGCTTGAGGTGGTTTTTGGGATTTGAGATGCGCTAAACGACAAATGGAAACACATTTTCCGACTCATTTCTGACGTAGCGAAAATTCACGTCACGTGACGTTCAGCTGTTTCCGCTCCGGACAACATGTAACATCGCTAAAACTAGTTGGCATGACAGAATAAATACAACTCGCCCGATAGCAACACGTACCTGAAATATTCTCTCCATTTTGACGAGATGTGTGGCCGGGTTCAGTTTTCAACCGCTACTTCCTGTTTACTGTAGACATGCGCAGTGCTGACGTCTGACGTAATGACGCTGACGTCTGACGTAATGACGCTGACGTCTGACGTAATGACGCTGTGCGCGGCTTGGTAGAAGCGCTTCAAGCCAGCAGATGGAAACACTTCTGATCTGCATTAATTTGTATTTACATATTTGCGAGGTAGCTCAAAATACGAAATGAAAATGGATGGAAACACAGCTACTGACTCAACTTGGAGATAAAGCAGCCGCGCATGCGCACAAGACAGGCCTAGCCGTAAAGGCTGTTGTAACCCGACACTCTAAATTTGTGAGAAACAGTTTCCGAATCCTCCGCGGTGAGGAAAACAAATACGGTATTAGTCATACATACTTTTTGCTGTCAAATTATTTAAAGCTAGAATAACAGCAAAAAAATACCTCATCAAATCGCTTTCAAGACTTTTTAATACTTTTCAAGACCCTTAATTTTCCCAAAATTGATTTATCAACTTTTAATAACTTTCAAGACACCGCAGACACTCTGTCAAGGCGCAGTCATGGAGAGGAGGGTGTCTGGTTTGGGAACCTCAGGGTCTCGTCTCTGCTTTATGTAGATGAAGTGGTTCTGCTGGTATCCTCGGGCAAAGACCTTTAGCGTGAAATGGGGCCGTTTGATGTTTGCAGCCTAGTGTGAAGCGGCTGGGTTGAAAGTCATCTGAGAAGAAGAGAACCGAGTGGAGCCGCACTAGCCAAAGCGGCAGCAAGGTGAGGAGCTCAGAGTAGAGCTGCTTCTTTCATCACAAGGAGTCAGTAGAAGCAGTTCGGGCAACTGATTGAGATGCTTCTCTTTAGAGGTTTTCCTCTAAAGAGTACTTAACTATGTCCTGGATAAAACATTTGAGATGAGATTCGATTTTTTATTCGTGTTTTCAGAGACGGACTCGTCTTGTGTTTAGCTTCTGTTAGCTTCTGGCAGACATTAGCAACAGAGCTAAACACTCGGTCCATATTGCCGGGTTGACTCAGCGGTCACGCGGCGCGTCAGCGGTGGATGACACGTTACATCGGTGGGGACGTAGGTGCGACCTATACACCGGTGCAACCTATTTATGGATTTTTCCAATTTTTTGGCAATAATTGGACACTGCGACCTATATTCCGGTGCGACCTATAATCCGAAAAATACGGTAAATAGCTAAAGGAATAAATGAATGAATGCTACTCCAAGTGTCCCCTCCATGTTGATCCATTAAAATAATATTTTCTATAAAATTTGAAGTTTTTGCTTATATGCACCTGCCATTTGCATTTTTGATGATAAATGTATTCCTAAGTGATTTTTTTTTTTTAAACTTCAGTGAATGAGACAAATGTAGGTGTTGTGAAGAGAACATGATTTAATTATTATATTTACAATTTTGAGCTATCAGTTATATAATTCTTAGTATCAAGCGATGCCAAGCTGCCTTAAAAATAAATAATTTGTAACTGCTTTATTTTTCCACCTCTACAGGCTCTCTGACGTCACTACTGACAGTCTCCTTTTTGTTTGTAAATGCTGCAGTTAGATGGTAACAAACATTAAAAAACACAAGGTGTGACATGATGACGGGTGTGTGTGTATACCTGTTTGAGTGTGAGGGTCTGGTACTTCTCAAAGGCCTCCTGAGGCAGCGAGCCCAGCTCTCTGATTTTCTTCATGCACTCCTCTTTCTTCTTGAGCAGCATGCCCTGTCTGTTGGTCATTTTCTCCAGCTCCTTTGTATCAAGGTTGATGGCATCATTTTGCTCTTTTTCAATGTTCTTCCATCGCTCCATGCTCTTTATGTGATCCTTAATCTCTGCTTCCGTCTTGTCAACCAGCCCATCCAGGTCTAGAGAAGCCATTTGGAAAGGACAGAAGTGACTATTTCAGTTTAAATAAAACAATGGTGCAGAAATATTCTGGCCAAATTGATAGCTTAAAAAAACACCATGATTTTTACACACTGTGACTGGAGCTTTCACTTTCTAAAGGCATTTTTAAACAAACATGATAACAGGTGTGTGGGTGTATACCTGTTTATTAGCGAAAGGTAACAACAAAGAAGTGCATATATTCACCCAGGGTAGACTCAATGTAAATTGTTTCTGTTCAGGAAGAAGTGCTTTATGATTTCAACATACCAACATCATCTGAGTCACAGCACTAACACATTTATCTAATAAAGCAGTGTGTAGCAACACATTATGCACTGAAACACAGGTCAGCGGAGGACAATCCAACAACGCATAAACAAAAATTATCTAGAGAAATTGCATTTCATGCGAAAATGAGGGAATGCTTTTTGCAGAAGAACGTGCTGATAAACAGCTGAAATTAGCCACACACAAAAAAAAAACCATGATGAAATGTAGCTGAAATGGAAAAACTAGCCAAAATATAAAAAAGGCAGAAATAACACATTTGGTGAATTAGGTTTATATAAGCAGAAATTAGCACAATAATTTGGAAACAAGCAAATAAATAAATAAATTAGCTAAATAATATCTGAAAAGAAGCTGAAAAGGCAGAAAGAAGCTTAATCAACCAGAAGGTAATGGAAGAAGATGAAATGAGCAAAAAAAATGTGGAATTAGTTATAAAATGTTAGCACAACACAGCTTAAAAAAAAAAAAAAGCTGAAATAGCAGAAAAAGCTGAAAGGAGCATAACAAGCTGAATATAGCAGAAAGAAGTTAATTAGGCTGAAAGTAGAAAAAATTACATGAAAAACTTTAATTTATCTGAGTAACTACAAGCTTAAATTAGCATAAGAAAGCAGAAAGAACACGGTTCCAAATGAGGCTGAAAAGGAAAAAATTAGCACAAAAAAGTGGAAATTATCTGAAAAAAGTTGAAATTAACAAAAAAAGAGAAAAAAAACCTGCTGAAAAGTGGCCAAAAAAAGGCAGAAAGAAGCTTACATTACCAGAAGGAAGTTGAGAGCACGTTTTTGCTGAATTAGGCAAAAAAAAAGGATGAAATTAGCGCGAAAATGTGGAATTAGCTGAAAAAGTTAAAATTAGCATAAAACAGCTAAATAGGAACTGAAATTGTAGAAAAAGCTGAAACTTGCAGGAATAAGCTGAAAGGAGCATAACAAACTGAAATTAGAAGAAAGAAGTTAGAAGAAGCACAAAAATGTTGTACGGTAGTTAGCAGAAAGAATCTGAAAGGAGCACAACACAGCTGAAAAAACAGCAGAAATTAGCTGAATGTAGCTATAAAAAGTTTAAATTTGGAGAAGGAAGCTGAAAGAAGCTGAACCAGAACAAAATGTGAAAGGAGTACCGGTAGTAAAAGGTTGTAAACAGATCTACAGATTTGAAGGATGTAAACTGAGCTCAATTCAATTCCTATTAGAGAAAAAAAAAGTGGCAGAATAGGCTAAATATTTCAAAAAGCTAAAGTTGCACCAATACCAAAAGTCATAGCAGGAGTGTCCTAAAAAATGTTTTGATTTACGATTTGTTGAAAGAGCTTGAAAACTGCGGGATGAGGATCATGCTGAAAAATGTACAGAAGAAAAATGGATCACAGTACTGTCGTGTGAATGCTTCATAAACATTCACACGGTAATTTCAAGACACTTGATGTTAATCTTGTCTCCTAAAACATTACCAACTGTGCCAAATACTAATTCAAATGCTGCTAACATACCGGTAATCGTTTTAAAATGTGCACATTTCTTTTAAGTAATTTTAATCACCACACATTGACGTCCTAATCTGATGAGGGTCCAGATCGTTGTTTTTTATAATCACTGACAATAAGTCAGAAGCCAGTAGCTGTTGTTTTGAGTCAGCTGCACAGAGATATGGCTGCCTTAAAAGATTAGAGACAGGACTGTGCCAAATATTTGTGCATAAAAATATCAAAACAACCACTTGCAATGTTTAAGATCCAAGCACTTCAAGAGGTGGTAGAACAGAGCTTTATGTTTGGCTAAAGTTACGGTGGTTTGATCTGAAGCTAAAATGGAGCATATACATTCAGTTGATACCTGGTAGTTCCACGCACATAACCCTAAAAATATTATCAGCATGCTCGTGTCAGTTTGTGTTAAAATGGAAACAAAATGGAAAAAAGTGAGGGCAATATGGAGGATCCCAGGTCGTCTGCTTTGCTCACATTTTGACTGAAAGTGCACAGCGACTATTTTAGGAGCACAGCACTGAAGAAATAAGGTCAAACAACTTTACCACCACCCCATACATTTACAGTGTAGACGTTCTGTTGATGCCAAAATCCTTGTGACTCAGACAGATGACTGAAAATTATTAATGTTAACCCTGAGACTTAATCCATCCAATTTGTACAGATGTTTATTTTTTCAAATATCTATGACTATTCAAGACGATAACCAAATCAATGAGCCGCCTAACATTTGCACATCAGCTTCAAAATACCATGAAAAACATGTAGCTTTTAAAAATACATTTGTCAATCACAACTGTTTCATCCCATGACTAGTTCTGTATATAACCTCCACTGTGAAAATGTATAAAGTATGTTATTTGAGTTTAAATAAAGTGAAATTTTAATTATTTCTGGCTTTTGATGGTTTACGTTGGGTTAAGAGGCCCTGGAGTAATTTAGTTTTTCCTAGAATCACCACCTTCTTGGTCTGTGT